>JRUX01000823.1:0-32917 GCA_001407235.2 Kudoa iwatai | reverse complement strand
TGATATTCACATTTCACTATCTATTTATAAATTATTGCCTAGATATAATACGATTGCAACTATTTTTTAAATAAAAATATTATAATAAAAAAAATTGTTAATTTAGTATTAAAACAGTTGATAATATTTGAATACTCTATATAATATTTATATTCATAATTTATCCATAAAAATTTACTTTATAATGTGTTTTATTTAAATAATAAGCTTCACGAATGTTTTTAATGGCAATTGAACTACAATAAAAGTATATTTTATCTATGATGCAATCCATTTGACATTTTGTTAAACTTCAAAATTTGTTACTTATTAAGATATTTAAGTAATGAAATGAAGGTATAAACACTAATTATTTAATGTTAATTGTTATATTAGTGAATAATAAAAAACACTATTGTTTATCATGGTAAAATTGATGAAAATATCAACAAATACGCTAAGTACGTGAATCGCATGCGCGATCATTACTCTAATGTTATATTATTGATTTGGTTTTTGATATTAAAATTAAAAATAAATGCTATATATAATATATTTAAGCCTAATGAATTGAATTTTTTATGCATAATATTTCTATTCTACATGATTATTATATACATAAATTCATAGCTATTAATCACACACATTTAGTCAAATATTATAGAATAGTTTTTGAATGAACATATTTACATTGAATATTGACTATTTTAATTGGATTGATAATATACCATTGTTACTGTATATAGTAGTGTAATAATTTTATTTCATATGAATAGAATTCAAAAATAAGATTAACAGTGGGAAATACAATAAATGAAACAGTCATCTATCCAATCAATGCAAGTTACAATAGACAGGACATGCGCACGCAGAATCGCTATCGTCAATAATAAAAGCTGTTACTGTTTTCTACAATCGTTTGATGTTCATTTAGAAAGATTCTAGTTACTGAAAGCAATATATTTGAAGTTTTTTAAAGAAACTGTGATTAATTTACATTACATTATGAACCAATATAATATATTACATGATATGTAGAATTTAGGTGGATTGTTTTGAAATAGTACATTTTTCTAAAGAAAATTCTTTGTTTAATTAATCAATAAATTTGGTTGTATTTTTAGAGTTTAAATTCATACAAGTAATTTATAAAAAAAATATCATATACTTATTTATACTATATGATTGATACATTATATTATTTTTTATATCATAATTAAAATTTAGAGTCTCCATTATCATTTTCTATATAAAAAAAATAAAATGGAACAGGTTTTTAATATGAAATAATAAAAATATAATGATATTTTCTATAGATCAATGTTGATGATATTACAACAAGAAATATATTAAATATGGGACCAATGCTGGTTGATAATAGTGAAGGAAAACCACTACCTAGAAAATTTAAATATATTGATCACAATTATATACGATCTAATATGTATATATAGATATAGTTTTGTTTGTTAGATAATAATAACCCTCTTATAGTAGGAAACAATTTCGATCAAAACATCTTTTATTATCATGTGTTTGTCAATATAGATGTATAATTGTGATATATAGCAACATATGAATAATAAACTATTTATATAGATAAATATGTGGAAAAAGCTAATGGAGGAAAAGTTGAAGAAGCATGTAATGAGGAATGTCTTAATCGTCAAATTTATATTGAATGCGTGAACTGTGAATGGGGTTCATACTGTACTAATCGAAATTTTTCAAAGGTAATACTATCATCATTATTATTACATTTTGAATGTTTTATGTATATATATATTATTAGGGATGTTTATATACATTACAGTTATTTTATGCAGGAAACAAAGGTTGGGGTGTAAAGACTTTAGATTTTATAAAAAAGTATTAACATATTATGATAGATATATATTTTTATGTGTACACTTTTGTTTTTATTATATGTCTATTTAAGAGATTCATTTGTAATTGAATACAATGGCGAAGTGATATCACAAGATGAGTTCTTGAATCGATCGATCAAATATGAAGCATTACAACATAAGCATTTTTATACAATGGCTTTAAGCAAAAATTATGTAATTGCTTTTTATTTATTTATGATACTATCAATTTTTTTAATTTTAAATATATGTATATAAAGATATATTTATTTATTAATAATAATATGAAATGATAGTAGTTTTATTTATTTACCCAAAAAAGCATTATATATGTATAATATACATTTAGGTTATAGATGCTACATCTAAAGGAAATATATCAAGATTTATAAATCATAGCTGTGATCCTAATTTAATGACTCAATTGGTATATTTTTTAGCTATAATAGATCTTACCTTTATATTAATAACTTTAGTATTTTTTACACATAACATTTATTTAAAATATGCTATATATTGTAAAAAAAGTTGATTGTTATGATTATAAGTGAATGTAGAACTAATTATTACTAATATTATAGTGGTCAGTAAATGGATTTCATAGAATGGGATTTTTTGCTATAAAAGATATACAACCTGGAACCGAGTTATCATTTGATTATAATTTTATTCGATTTAAGTATATACATGTTTTATTAATAATTTTAGCATGTATAAATATATATACAATAAATATTTAGCTCAAAACCACAAAAATGTTATTGTAATTCAAAAAACTGTAGTGGTGAAATTGGTAAATCTATCATGTCTGATGACATATTATTGATAGATGATAATTATAAATTGAATGGTTTGGAAAATAAAATTGTTAATACTAAATCATGCAATAAAATAACATTAAATCACAATAAAAGTCCAAAAGCAATAACTGAGAATAGTTGTGATCTCATATTGTCATGTGGATCAAATGATAATAATTTAGTTGAATGTGTAGAAGATGATAAATCATATTCTAATTCAACTATTAGTCAAATTGATCATACAACCTCCTGCCATGATGATTCATCAATAATTAATAATGAAAATCATAATGATAATACTATACTAATATCATCTCATATAGTATATTTATTCATTGAAATATATACTATAACTATCTATTATATTTATAGGATGAAGATGAAACATTGAAAAAAATAAATAGTTTTGTTCATGGTGAAATTAATTTTGAAAGTGATTCAACTATACAAACATTCCTTCATCTTATGTTACGTTCTACATTATTATGTCATAAAATAGTATTGATGGATTGTCTTTTAAAAAACCATACCGAAAAATCATTAGTTGACCTTATTCGTATGAAAATTTTAGTTATTATGGAAACATGGTCAAATGATCATGGACCGTTATTAAATATATCTCATAATATATGTGATCAATTTAAATTTCTTAAAAAAGTATCTATTTCATAATAGTTTATATAATTAAGTATTTATAGTTTGTACATATTTTAAGTCTATTTAAAATACCATACAGAAATACTATTAATGAGTGTAAACTTGAAAATAAATTGAAAGAATGGAATAATGAGTTGTCTAATACAAAGCTTACTAATAATGATGATAATTTTATTCAAGATTGTAATGAAATTTCTCAAAAAATTAGTTTTATACTTGATTATTGGAATAAATTGGAACTTAAATTTAAAATACCTAAAAAAGATGCTTCAAAAACATATGATAAACCATCTGATGAAATGTCTTATAATCCAGCTGCTAAACGACGAAAACAATTCCATCATAGTGCTCCAAAATTTTATAGACAACATAGACTTCATTATATACCATCAAACACAAATAATAGTTATAATAATAATCCATCATATCATGTTGATTCGCTTTACTTTTCAACTAATTCTAATAAAAATTATCCACCGAATAAAATAAAGTATTTGCTAATTGCCATCCTATGTTGAATTTTGTTAAAATAATTTAACTCTCTCTCTCTATCTATTATAGGTTTACTAATATGATGGATCAAAATAATCAATATTTAACAAAACAATATCCAGATAATTTACCATCGGTAGAACATTTTACAAATAATCAATCTTCTACATATATTACTAATAATACTATTTGCAATGACAACTGTCTTCAAAATTCCAATGTATGTATTACATTTTTTAATAGTATTTCATATTATATACATCTATTCTCTTAGTCTAATCATAATACAATGAATCATTCAAATATAAATACTGGTTACAATAGTCACAATAGTATGAATATAAACCATAATGGTTGGTTTAGAATATATTTTATTTAATAGATTTGATTGAATGTGTGAATAGCCAACCAATAATGAATGATAAAAAGTATATCTATTTTTATTAGATAATAGCAATAAATTAATATTTTTCATTAATAGTAATAATTGCAATTTAACAAAAGAAAATATTACTATATTATCAAAAAATAATCATCATCATAATGTATATAATAAAATACTATTTTGTATATTATAATTATGTTTATAATAGACTAGACCTCATATTCCTTTATCAAATACAAATTCAGATCAAATATTCTACGAAAAATTTAATAGAAGTTATACAATTCCTAATTGGAATGGTAATATTCATGAAAACAAAATATTTAAAGATCAAGTTATTATTTATATTATACTGAATATATTTTTTATTTTATAAATTAATAATAATAGTTGGCAGCTCTTGTTGTTTCCCATTTAAATCAATATTATAATTATGGTGATCATAATATGAATAACAATCCAAATATTAAAATACATTCAAAAATAGAATTTAAATACCTTGCAAAAAAGGTAAATATTTAATATACAATTTTTATATGCTAATAAACATTATATATTTTAAGCTTACTCATATGATTATCACAAAACAATTAAAATTAGCTTTAAAAAACATACCCCAGCTATCACATAATACTAGTAATCATACTATCACGCTTACTATGGATGAGCAATTAAAAAGACGAGCAATTGAATTTCTAAAAGAATTTATGTCCAACTATACAAAATAATCCTTAAAGTCTTCTTTTTTTTTTAATTAATTCTAATATATAAATATATGTAAATTCATAATTAAAAAATTCCTATGATATATATATTTTTATACAGATACTATCTATATTAGGTAGTAGTTATTGTTAAGATTTAAATAGTAAAATGACATAATTTTATCTTTTTTAGGTAAATTATATAGTATTTGAATGTTAAATTGAATCAATAAAAGCTTTAATTAATCAATAAATACATAACTAAATAGATACCTTGGATACTATTACAATGAACATAAAATGCATTAAATAATCAATAAAAATTGATAAAATAATATTATTAATAAAATATAATGGAGATATGAAAATAAGGATAGTTTAAAACAGATATTATATATATATATACTGTTGTCCTATTAGAATAGAAAAAAAATCCTGTTATTATTGTATAAAATATTGAAAAAAAATTTAATGAAATATGAATAGTAAAGTGTATAGCGATGATTAACAATATTGTAGCGTCTATATAGTGTGTAATTTATTAAAACTATTCAAAGTATGAAAAGTTATATAGTTTATATAAAAAATAATAATTATTGTACACCAGAAAAGAGAAACAGGGAGAATTTATCACCAAGATATTTTATTTTAGATTATTGATGAAAAAAATTCAATAATGACTACATTAAAATCATTTTATTATAATCATTTAAATGTATATATTATTTTAATATGTTTAATTGCTAATATTATTTCAACAGAGATTACAAGTAATTTAAAATATTAATTTTATGCAATTATTTTATATGTAGATAATAAAAATATAAATATTTCAGCTGGTAAATTAATAAATCAAACCGTTAACATGTTTGAAAAAAGTATTGATGTATGCTATATAATGACAGTTACATTAATACATCTTGATCATGAAAATATGCTTGATTGGAAGTTGGAATATTTAACTGATGGTAACCTTATAGAAGAATGTGTCAATAAATGTTGTGAACTAATTGGTTGCACGAATATCATTATTATTGAAAATAAATGTTATGGTATAACATGTGGTTCAACTAAATGTGAATATTATATTGAAAATAAATTAAAAACTATTGATGATGAATTTTTACGAAATTTAACTCATTCAACAAATGTAACACTATCTCGTTACATAAAAATACAAAGAAGAAATACTTACCAATTTGAAACACAATTATCTGAAAATAATATCAATTCTACTTTTCTAACAAGTATCAAACTACCATCACCGCCACCACCTATTATTAATGATAATAGACAAAATTACACTATTCCATGTAATAACATCCCTATTATTATATTAAGTTAATGGAATAATTATAATTTTTTTTAGTGAATGATAATATTCAATGTGCATCTAGTTATAATATTAAAAGAAATGTCTATATCAATATAAAAAATACAAGCCTTCATTATCTTCTTAACAATACTATAAATTCATTTAACCAATGTATAGAAAATTGCTGTATTCAATTACCATTGTGTAAAATTGCATTTTTTATTAATGGTAAATGTTATGCTGTACATTTTCTATTACCTACTACTTCAAAATCAATCGAATTATTACCATTGTCACATGAAGAATCATTACATATAGTATCTATGGCAGCAGTATTAGATCAACCAGTAAAAAGATATATTATTCCATCAAGAAATATAGATGAAATATTAGGTATATATATATATTAACATGTGTAAATAATGATATAAGAGTAAATATATTAATGAATAATATATAGATTTAAAATATAATGATGAAAGTAGTGATTTATGTTTTAAATTCAAATTAAGAAATGAAACATATATGGTAGACTTAAAAAATGTCAAAAGTTTTCGTTATTTTTTAATATCACGAAATATAGAAGATAAAGTATATTTAATGATTATAGATATATAATCATTTATTTATCAATTTAGATTGATTCATTATTTTCATCAATACCATCATATAATTATGCCAATGTAATGGAATTAAGGTATATTAAATAAAAATTATGTAAATAATTATATACCTTTATAATATAGCGAGGATATGGATAATAATATTTTATTGAAAGTAAAAATAAAAATCAATGTAATAAATAGTGATTTTTCATCATCCATCAAATTAATAGCTATAAAAGCAATGCAATTAGTTGAATCTAATTCATACTTTTCTGATTCATATTTTGATATTAAATTTTGTAAAAACTTATCATCATTGATTTGCTCTACTACAGTAGACTATGGAACAAAATGGAAATTTACACTTGCAAATACATCTATTGCTACTACATGTCCTTTGGGTGCTGATGGTATAGCTATTCGTGAATGTGATTCTTATACATCAACATGGAAAACACCATCATTTCGTTATTGTTTTCATAAAATCTATAAAGATATATATAAAAATGTTAATTTTATTTAATAAAATACTAATTATTACTATCAATAAATTTATTTATAGCTAGAATGGTTTCCACAAAATATTACCACATTACGTTCAATTATTACAACCATCTATAATAATTTACAAATAGATTTATCTAAATTTGGTCAAAAATGGTATAATATTCATAATAGTAGAGAAAAAAGATCAATAATAGATTCCAATGAGTTTGGTTCTCTTGGTGATGAAAATCATTTATATATAATAGATACTGATGAAGTATATCCTAAAGTAGAAATCACTAAAATAACTGATATGAACAACCATATTGATCAAACAAATCAGTATAAAATTTTAAAACATAACAATTTATTTGATTTTAATATAAATTATATTAGTAGATTAAATAATAGCAATGATGATCACATTACAATTAATCACATAAGACAATTTTCAATTGATTCTAATGAGAATCATTCGAATATATCTACTGTCTATTATCCATATTATATATCAAAATTTGATAGAAATACAACTGGTATTAATACCAATAAAAGTGAGTAATGATGAGTGATAATATATAAAAATTTTACGATTTATTTTAATAGAAAATCAAATACAAATTCAATGGAATTATGGTATGTTTGGTGGAGATATTATACAATTGGTAAATATTCTAAAATTACTAAATAAACAATTGACTATTTTAAAAATGGATGAGATATGTTTTATTGTAATTTTTTTATTAATCACTTTATTATCTATAAAAATAATACCATTAGAAACTTATTCAAATATATGATACCCTTGTTAATCCATTAAATGCTAACGAATGGAGTATTATAATTGAAAAAACCCATGATCAACATATTTTTTATTCACATATATTTTCATTATATAATCTATTATATTTATATCAAAATTATGGCTATGCTAAATCATTATCTAATGGAATGTTTTATCTTGAAAATATATGTAATTAATAATAATCATTTATAGTCAATATATTATAAATTAGATTTTAAATTTGAATATTTTGAAGAAAATAGCAATAATATGATAAGTAAATTGTTATTTAAATCTAATGAATATAATTTACAAATAAATTCAACACATAATTATATATGTAATAATTATTTAATGTAAAATCAATTTATTATTATTTTATTAGATCTCAACTATACTATTATTAGAATAAAAACATTAGAATTATATTTTAATACCTTTGGAACAATGATTACAGATTATACACCATATGAAAATTCATCAAAGTATATTATAAAAAATATATGAGTGAGTATATGGAATAATAAAAATATTATAGAACATACTTGATAAATAATTTTTCACAACATGATCACTTTTTAGTACCCATATCCAATGATATGGTTGTAGTTATGTCTCCAAAAATTATTCAAGCAACCTATCAATTAAATTATACATATAACATTGATAAAAATTATCTTTCATCCAAATATGTAAATACATGTTATATCATTGACAAATGGAAATAATTGATTATATTTATTTAGTATGGGATTCCTAATGAATGTTATGTACTAACAGAAAAGTATACATATTCAAAATATACATACATACATTGATATTGACACATAATTCTAATGGATATTATTTATATAGAAATTCATATGATAATGATCTTCAGCCATGTATACTTTATGATTCTTTATATCAATGGAATTGTATATGTGATAGTTGTGGATTAATATTTATAAAATTTAATGTATATTTCATATTAATTGTTGTAACATTGTATTTTTATTCATTCAACATATAGAAACCATCACACAATGACAACAAATATATTACTATGTCTATTAGTGGTAATCATTCAAAACCTACCAACAACACCTATGTTAATATAACAAAAAATAATCTTACTGTACCCCTTACCATATGGACAATTAAACAATTATCCATGTCAAAAACAACAAGCATAATATTATTCTTTCTTATCATATTTTTGCTATTATTATTATTTGTTACACTAATAATTACTTTACTATGTTACAGGTATGTATAGTATAAAATTAATTATTTGTTAACATATAATGAATATAATTTAAATTATGTTAATATTTAGACATTCAATAGAAAAAAAAGCATTTGGTACTTTTTATGTGTGTGTGTGTGTGAATGTTATTTATTGCTTTAGAATCTAAAGAAAAATATAATAAAATTGATCATCAAAATTTATTATATCCAAACAAATCTATATCTGCTTTTAGTGATGATTTAAAAATTACATCACTAGATCAATTATCTGAAAAATCTTTAAATGATGGGTATCATAATCAACAACAGCATATTCATTTAAATATCATTATTCTATTAACCATTTAGACATACAGTAGAATCTGATCTTGAAAGATCTGTCTATATAGATATATTGAAATCTAAAATCAATAATTCACATCTATAAAGATTGTATAGTTATTGATTGTAATTAATATGTGTAATAGTATATTATTTTATGAATGGTATAAACCTATTTGATGTACTTTTTTTTATTTTGATCATTCTTTTTTAATGTATTTTATCTTTTGTTAATTTTTCTAGCTAGCATTATTTTTTTAAATCAATCACATGGTTAATTCATTTTTTAATTGTTAAATGCGTGCGCATATTTATTAAAGTTTGTTAATTACACCTATATTGGTACGATATGAAACGAATAGATGATATCATATACACTATTTTTTTAAAATAAATATTTTTAAGTAGAATGATATTAAAAAAAAAAGTTTTAATCTATTTAATTTAAAATAATAATACGATTTATTTTAAAGAAACGTAATTGTTCGAAATGACTCGTAATTTGTATCAACCATGTGATAGTGGCCATTTTTATCTGTCAAATAATAATTGAAAAATTTATATGCTCATTGATGATATATAGTATGATTTTATTTCTGATATGTATGAATCTTAAAAACATTCAATATCTATGCAATTAGATTATAAAGTGTAATGTATTCGTTATGATATAATTATGATTTACTACTAACAATAAATATGCATATAGAGATAATATGATAGTGTATAGCATAAAAATATGAATGGTATATTTATTTTATAAATTTATACATTTCGTTGTATTGTAGTAGTATATTATGATATTTATGAATAGTTTATAAATGGATATAGTAACAAAGACAATGCAATACTATTTAGTTTAATTATGTATATGATATATAAAATAAAGTAAGATATGTAAAGTTTAAATTTAATAATAAAATATAACTAGCTTCATAATTAAAATTTAGATAGATTAATGGTTAATCATCTTTAAGCTTATCAATTCCATCATCTAAACTTGGTAAAAACAATTTAGAACTACTACATCTTGGATGGGCATTAGAATTTCTCTATAAAATTTATAAAAAAGTATAACGATAATAAAGAAAAATAAACAACTCACCATTCTATATTTTAACATCATGAAGCCAAGTATAATAATACAAATAAAGAACTTGAAAGTAAATGATTAAATATAGATTTTATAATTAATAATAATAAAATACTTGAAAAAGTAGCCAATAGATTAGATTAACAATTTGTATATTTTTAAATAAATTTCTTCCATGTTTTAGACATAGACATGCTTCAACACATGTAATTGCACTAATATAAACAATAATAGACATAGTTGTTTATATTGATGAAAAATAACAAATTCATACACAAATACCCAACAATAGGTACCAAGACGATGACAACGTGCATCAGAAATATACAAATAATATTGTCTATATTGGTAATGACATAAATTTTATATATCTAATAATAATAAATCAATTACCTTAAACCTGGTGCTACAAGTATTAGAATAATTAATAGACGTATTAGATTTAAATAGTTTTTTGAAGGAATTACAAATATATGCTTTAGAAAAAAGCAATTTAATTCATTTATCTATTTTATTCATGAGTTAATTTAGAATAATAATATTATAGTAAATTACTTGAAAAAATAATACAAGTAAACATAATTGGAAATATCTTCTATAAGGTGAACTAGTACATAACCATGATACATTTGACCAACTATACCATTAAATAATTATTTACATAATATATTATAATATTATGAAGAATCATATGGAATATAATCTTGTAATATTGTATTTAAAAGAATATTTATATTTAAAATAAATTAATTCAAATAGATAGATATATAATCCATTAAAATTATTACCTTTCAGGAGTGAATTGTAATATGACACGTTTTAATTTCTTTTTTGTTCCTTCTATAGCTCTAATATCAATTAAATGGTAATAAAATTATTGATATTCATATTAAATTTTTTTAAAAAAGTACTTGAAACTTTCCCATTTATATTCTCTCATTTCCAACTTTTTACATAGATATAGTCCTGTATAAATTCCAAGGCCATTACATAATAATACATCTAATATTAAAGAATCCCACCAACATTCAGCAAAATTTGGTAATAAATGAATAAATGCCAACTTGAAAAAAATTTTTTTGATATTTTAAAAGATACATAATAAACTACTTCAGTTATTTCCCACATAATACTTATAACCCAAAGCATTTCAGCATGACGAAGTACCATAGCTTTAGCTACATTACCAAAAAAATGAGCTACTACAAATACATCAAATGATTCAATAAATGTTTCCCACTTATCACAATTCACTTTATAAACCTATTTTATAATATGTTTATTATCAATAAATTTATTATTTATGTGTTTACTTTTGTATCAGGGGATGCTTTTTTTAATTCAGGATCAATAAAATATAAAAAAATCTTAACTGTATCATAACTTTGAAACAACAAAAATACTAATACTAATAGATAAGCTACAGAAACAGCTAAGAATAAAATGATTTAATAACATTGTTCATTTATATCTATTGTAATATTTACCTAATACTATACGCCATACTATTGGATGTGGTCTTGTAAATGGTCCATTTGGAAATATCATTGATCCAAATATAATAAATACAAAAAATACTGCTATTAATCCATTCCAATAATTATCTTGAGTATTTTTTGTCTCATCTCTATAAATCAATACAATTAACTGATAATCAGTTATTATTATATTTTACCTTATAAATGCATTCAATATTAATATAGTTATAAGAATAATCAATGCAATCAGTGTTCTTGGTTTATAAAATGATAACATTGTAATATGATGTACTTTAGTATCATCATAATCATGCTCATCTTCACTTGCACTGAAAACATATTCATCATTTACAATATATTCGGTACTTTGTGATTTTAATAGAATTGAATTATTTTTATTTATATTTTTTTTATTCATTTAAGGATAAAAATAGCAAATTATAACCAAATCTACAATTTTAATCCTTGTTGATGTCTGCGCAACACTTAATTTAGTACTGGATTAGTGGTGACACTATTTTTTTGAGGATGATTATGTTAAACTACAATTATTTATCTATGGATAAATAATAAATTATTATAATATTATTTTAATAATAAATAATTTTCTATATTTAGCTGTTTATTTTCATTATAATCATCATATGGATTGATGATTAGTTGGCAAAAATATATAATACAAAAATTAAATATATAATCTATATTATATGATTTTTGATATATTCTATACATTATATTAAATTAGATTATTCAATATAACTATATACATGAGTTTAATTTCATATTAACTACTAAAATTTAGTACTAATCATAAAATTTAAAATATATGGGAATTTTTTATAATGAAAATGATTATAATAATATAAATAGATACATGATATTTTATATAATTAATATTATTGGTTTATCAAATAAAATATATTCATTGTATATATTTACATAATAATTAAGCTATTATATTATCATGTATTTTTTTAGTGAGATATAAATAATTCTTTTATATATATATTAAATTAAATTATGCTATTGTTTTCTAATATTAATATAATGCATTTACACATTTATCATTAGCATTATTAGCTTAATATGAATTAAAATGGATTAAATTTTTATTAAACTATATCAAAAAAATTGTCTATTTTATTTTAATAATGAAAAATAATTAAATTATGAAAATTATGATATAAATTATGTATGGTTTTCTGTTATAAATCATATTTCTATTTAAAAAAACACTACAATTAACTATAATTATACACAAATAATAGTTTAAACATTAAAATAATGATTTATTTTTTAATAAAAATATAGTAGCAATGATTTATAATGAAATAATTTTTTAATCATCCATAAATTACAAGCTATCTATAATGATCTTTTATTATATATATAATACCTTAATTATGTTGCTAAAAAAACTAGTTATTATTACATTCATTTTTCAATTTATTAAATTATACAAATTAGTTAGTAATAATATAGTATGTTTAAGTTATATATTTATTTTAAATGAAGATTTATCTATTTTAGTATGGTTGTTATGCGCTTAGATTACGTGAAATACCACTGGTAAATTGTTACAAATCAAATCTGCATTCATTAGATCCTACATTACCATTGATGATTAGTCAACAACATTCCAATTGTGATAAATCTTGTACTATATTAGGTATAAATATTATTTTTATATATTTTATGTATGTGTATTAATATAATAGACACTGATCCAGTTCAATGTCTTAGTGAATGTATTGAACAACTATTATATGATACTACATGGTCACATGTTCCAAAAAATCAAATTTTACTAAGAATTATATATCATAGTTCTTTTATTGTTCCGTATTATTAAATATAAAGTTATTATTCATTTAAATTGTTATTCATTAAGATCAAATAAATTGAATCTCGATAATTTACTTAAAAATGATAAAAAATTGTTTGATAACTATTTATTATTACCTAAAATTGAACCACAAGAAATTATAAATTTTCATAAATCTGGATTATATCTATATGTATCATTAAACTTCAATATATTAAATAAAGTATTATAATCATATATATATATATATACATGAATATTGTTTTTTTTTAAAGGAAGCAACCACAAAAACACTATTAACACTAAATGATAATATATTTTTGTTTGGATCTATTACAAATGAAATTATACCCATTTATAGACAATATACAACACAAATTCTATTTAATAATAAAAAATACAATATCATTTCCAATAATTTCTATTGTAATAAACCACGTATATTATTTCAATTATTATTTGATAAATCAATGGATGTAATTATAGATTTAATAAATTATATTATTTTTATAATAAAATAATTATAGATTAATAAAGAAAATCTTAAAAATATCAGTCATCCTTGTTTACCTATTAATTCTACTTATAGCCATAGTTACTTCAATAAAGATAAAATTGAATTATGTTCGTTAAATGATTACAATAAAAAAGATATATTTTTTAAGGGTGCGTTTAACCTTGAAAAATGTATCAAAGAAATAGAATCCATTTTATATAGTGAAAAATTATGTAAATATGATAGAGGTTGTAATCTAGCCCAATTCAAAACTTCCCTTTTTCCACCTAATTCTAGTCATATTTTTGTATTAAATAATAATATTATTCTTTATAGTACTAATATTAAATAGTTTATAAACTCTGTTTATGAGTTTAAAGATCTACAAATTGTTGGATTTATTAGATTTATAGCCAATGATATTATTAATGTGTGTGGTGGTTTTAAAATAGAATATCATGCTAACCTAGTAAATAGTAATTAATCTACTTTTCTATAATTAAATATAGATAATTAATCATGGAGTTTTTAACTGCTTTTACCATGTTCTAATTTATATTTTATTCAATAATAAAGACCTAATTCAAAGAAAAGCAATAATAACTGGTTCTATACAAAAGTCTTTAATTAAGTCAATACTATTTTTATATATTTTTTAGAAATTTTGATCAATCACAAAAGTATAAATCATTTATCTACGGAGATATACGAATTGGATTCCATAAAATGTATTCTAAGCTAGATATCAATAGTATGAATATCACTAAATCTCATTTGATAAATCTTATTTCTACCTATCATATAATAATATCCAATAGAGTTACTTATTATGAATGTATGTAATATAATTTATCATTATTATTATTTATTGATATTTTAGATCTATTTATAATAGCTACTATAATACTTGGAGTATCAATTGTTTCTTCTATCATATACTTTGTAATCAAATATTTCATTTAAAGAACTACAATATTATAATCATCTGTAAGTTTTAACATGTTAATTAAATCAATAAATATTTTATAATACAATAAATAACATAATTTTTAGTTAAACTTGATCTAAAAATGATCAAAAATTTCCATTTATTACTTATTAAATGCTATTTTTTATTTATCAACGTGTTATATGTATTATATATTTTAATTAAATAAATTTAGATAAATTTATTACATTATAATTCTATTTTCTATATATTTTAATGATGTTAAATCTATAACCTAAGTCATTATTTTGTAACTTGATAATAAATTTGATTTAATTTACTATAATTATAAATAAATCATGTATTTATAGTAATTAATTAATAATAAACATGTCTTTTATTACCAAAAATTCTTTATATTTAAATATCTATTATAAAGAATGATTTTTTTGAATAAAATCATAAATTTTATTAAATATTTATTTATTTTAAGGAATTATATATAGTATAAATATGATTTATAAATTTAACAACTTTAGTCTTTAAATTTTTTTTAAACTATAATTTTATCTAAATATGATAATTTGTTATGATTTAAATCAATACAGATAATTATTTATTAAAATCTATATCATTATTATTGTATTTGTATGTTTAATTTGACAAATTTCAAAAAAATACTTTTAATTAATATAAATATACAATTTATTGATAATAAGAAAATTAATAAATAGTAGTAATTTGAATTATTTACATATTATTAGTTATTAATTTTAATATTTTTACATAAAATATGCTATAATTATCTTAAAATTATTATTTTACATAAATTTTATTCTATGCGTATAAAATGATACTATAATTAATATTTTATCTATTTACAATTGATTTTTAACCTTAAATAATGATATTTCTTGATAATTTATATACAAATTTATTTATATTCAATATGATAAAGAATTTAAAATTTTAAATCCATGTAAATAATCTATACTTTTTATTTTTTTATTGTATATATTAATATATTTTAGAATAAAACTGTCTATAAAAAAATATTTATACAGAAATATTAACACTAATAATGAAAAAATTATCTCATGTATCTTTTTATTTATTTACCACTATGTCATATTATATATAAAGATTTACAAGATTATTTTTAAACATGGTCATTTCCTATATGCACATCTAATATATATTAAACTTATTCTCTGTAATTGTCTGTTTACGTTATTATATTTTCTTAATATGCACATATAAAAGCTTGTTAAATATACCTACTACTATTAGTATTTTTACAAAAATTAATGCTAATATATATTCTAAACTTATCAAATTAAGTATAATTATTAAAAATAAAGAAAATAGGAAAGATTTATAATGTTTTGAATGGTATATTACTCTTACTATGATTAATTTGTGCTATAATTTTTATTTGACATACACAAGAGTGATATTATAATAATTAAAACTATTTTAATATAAATTTAGTCTAATTTTTTCCTACGTAATCTGTGTTAAAAGTGTATTTATTGTTATTAAAAAAGTTTATTTAATATAATTATCCAGAAACTAGTATTTTATAAAAAAATTGATAGTATTTTTAAATTTGTTTATTTCTAAAGTATTATTAAATATTAAATTTGAAAATACGATTAATAAAACCATCTTGTGACTAACTTACATTAAAATTGCTTATTATATTTAAAGAATAATATATGAATAACTCATTTTTTATAGTATTTATTCAATTTATTATATAAGAACTTGTTTTTTGTTCATTTTATTATTTGAATATAATAATAAAAAGTCATATTTTAACCATAAAAAACTATAAACTGTATAAATTTATTTGGTCTTATTCTATTCATTGCAATATTAACTAATGATTATATATTATTTAATAAAATTTCAAAAATAATATAAAATAAGCTTTTAATATTTAATCATTATATTTTTTATTATAATAATTTAAGTGTTTTATAAGTTTTTTTCAATAATGATATTTAGGTTGATAGATGGGATGAAAAAACTCATAGTAATACCACATGGAATGTTATATTAGTAAAAAAAATTTACCTATAAATGATATTATTACTTTACTGTGTAGGTATATGTAAATATAAATATGTATTTAAAATAAATAAGTATAAAATTATTTTTATAGTTATTGATGTAAACTTTTATTCATTTTATATCAATATAATATAGATTCATTATTATTAAGTAATGAATTACTATTGCTATTAAAATTTTAATAATAAATACTATTTTACATATAAAAATAACTGTTAAATTTTTACAAAAATTACTTTTAACTATAATTATATGAAATTTGTTTAATTTCAAGAATCAATTATATATAAAAATTATTATAAATTAATATCATTCATCAAAAATATATATTAAATAATAATCAAGAGCATTTTATCATCATAATGAGATCCATAATAATTTTAAATCAATAATATTTAATATAATATTTTTTAAAAAACTTTTTTCACTTTAAATAATTACATCTATTAATTAATAAGAAACACATTTATACAAATTATTGTTGTTGATAAATCTACAATAAATATACAGATAGTAATTTTATATATCATTATTATTGTAATTTACATAACAATTTATTAAAATATTATAAGAACTATAAATCTATTTTAATTGAGAAATATTAAGTTTAATATTAAATCATAAGTATATATTTTTTTGAAATACAATCATATACTCTTTCAATAATATATTGACAGATTATAATATAAATTTTAGTTATAACATAAATCTAAATATATATATTTTAAAAAAAGCACTTTAGTTTCAGTTACCTGTACATTTTAGTATTATATAATAATTTATTATAAGATAATAAATTCTCTATAAAATTTTGATCTATTGAATATGAACTTTTAATTTATTTATCTGAAAATAAATGACTTACTTTAAAAATACTTTATAAATAATATAGTAGATAAATTGGTGTATTTTTTTATCAAATAAAGTTTTAATTGTAATAATATAATCAATAACATATTTAAAGTATTTTTAAAATAAATAACATCTCATATAAATCTAATATAATTATTATGTAATGTAATCTCTAGTGAAGTTAAAAATGACATATATAAACGTATAATTGATTGATTTCTTTTTCTATTAAATAAGTACATATATATTTCTATGAATTTAAATTAAATGTGATTTACTTTTAATTATAAACTAAACAGCTTAATTGTAAAACATCATTATTTAATTTTTAAAGTTAAAAAATGTCCAATTATGCTTTATAAACACTAGAATTAAATGATTAAACAATAATTTTGAGATCAAAATTTTATTGTATTTTTTATTTAATTGAATTTTAGATTGAAAAATCATCATTCAATCACATTAATTTATATATTATAATGTTATAACAAATAATGCCAATCATTGATAAGTAATTTTTATATAATATTATATTAATAACAATAGTTATAGCATTAATATTGTTTTTGAAAAAAAATTAAACAAACTATCTTTTCATTCATTTAATTTTATCTATGAAATCTAAACATACTGTGTATATTAATTGTTAGAGTATTTGTGTTAAAAATATATTAAGTCTTTTTTACTTCATTACAACATACAATTTTTTTAAATAGATTCAATAAATATTTCTAAACATTAATATGTAAAATATTTATGAATATGCAGCAGTATACTAGGTATGTTTAATAAAACTAAAAATAAATTGACTTTTAAAGAATTAAATTACATTTAAAATTATGAATCTATTAGAATTTAATTTTATTATTTAATAAAAACAAAATTTTAATGACATTTTTATTCAGGCATAAAAATCATATGATAAATTGGTCAATATTTTTAAAAACATTAATATGATTAACATAAATAAATCAATGATATTAATATACATTGTTAGTAAATAGATTATCTTATATTTTGATGGATAAAAAATTCAAAATTAACTAAATCAAATATCAAAATTAATGATTTTAACTGTAAATTTTATTTTTTCTATGCATATTAATTTTTATATTTACATTTATTCATTTTTTATAGATATGACAACAAAAAATTTAAATTAGTTAATAAGTTAACAATTCAAACCATCATTAGACGCTAAAATAAAATTTTTTAGCTAATTTAAAATTGTATAAATATTAAATAATCCATTATAATTTATATATTTAATTATTTTTATTTATTAATTTAAAAATAAATAAAACTATGGTTATTATAAATATTTAAATTGTTTAATTGTAAAAATTTTATTTTCTTTATAGAAATAACATATTTTAATTGTCTTTTTATAATATATATTATTCATATAAAAGTTATATGGATATAAACTATTAGCATTATATTCCTGTAATATCAAAAATCTAATGCAAACCTATCACAAATACATTCTTTATAAATTCAGTATTCAGCATAAAAACTTTTTTAATTTATATATTTTTTTAAAAATGATTTATTTTTACATATTTTCTTAAAGTTCAATCAGTACCATATTTGTAAATAAATTATATTTACTGATTTAATAAGAAATATCGTTTAAATTTTTAATAAAACATTAGTAATTAAGAGAAATAATTTTTTTTTGCAGTATAATTAAGTAAAAAATAGTATCTCAATCATTGAAAATCATGATTTTATACTATTCACCGCTATTTTATTCATACAACAAAACTTTTTACTACTTATTTTAATAACAATAGCCATTATTTTAAAATTGTGTATAAATACGTAATTAATAACTATTTTTATATTAAAAAAAAATAATTATCCTGTATAATAAAAAAAAAGTTATTAAAATTATTAATAATTACCTTAATGTCATGCATTCAACACATTGAATTAAATTGCATTAAACCTCGGGTGTTGATAATTATATTAATGCGATTTTTATAATTCATTGATTACTTATATCTGATTATTATAAGACTTGTTAATCATTTATATTTTAACAAAGTATGATGTTGGCTTGTCCAACATTATCATTATTCTACTTTCTTATCATTGTATCCCAAAGAGTATCATGTAATATCTACACTATTCTTAAGCATGTCATTGAAATTTAGGTGGCTTTAATTGTAAAAATCCTGATCTAACTACTGTTAGTATTGGTGACTACTATGTTCCAAGTTCAATTGATCCATGCAATATATGTCGATGTAGTAGTTCTTATCCATCCAACATTGGATTGTCATGCAAGAAAATAAATTGTTTTACTGCTTCTTGTAGCTTTGACAATCAATATGCAGTTACAAACTGTTGCTTGAAAACATGCTTAGGTTATAAATTTATCATTTTACTTCTAAAAAAAAGAATTATATATAGTATCAACATATTATTATACTACAAGTAGATCAAGAATTATAATATATGGAAGTGTGGCTGGGGTTGGGTTTTTTCTATTTGTTGTGTTCATCATAACAATGCTCGTTTTACGACACAAATTGTTTTTTAAAAATAAAACACAGACTGTTACTACTACAATAAATAGTAAAACCTTAGCTTTTAGTAGAAGTATATAATTTTCTATAGTACCACCGAACAATACACAAAATCCAAACTACTATACCAATCCACAATATCCCAATACAGCTTATGCTGACCCTGCATATTACCAGTCCAGCACACAAGGAAATTATCAACAACAACCTTATTATCAACAACCTTATTATCAGCAACAACCTAATATTAACCAAGCCCCACCAAATTATCAAAATACTGCTCCATATACAGCACAACCTGGAAGCCATACAACACATGAAGAAAAATCGTAGAAAATTTTAAAAAAATTCAGTAACTTTATTCCATATTTACAAATATAAAATTTTTTTTTCACAAAAATAACTGATTTATTGTTTTTAAAGTAAATATTGTTATAATAATGTGCATATAAGATAAAAAACTAGATTTCAAAACACACACATTCTTATAGCTAAAATTATTATATAAATTCATCACAGTAACATGAATAAATATTATTCAAATAATATATATGTTGTAACGTAAAAATTTTATTTATTATAAAATATTCTATAATAGAATAATAAAATTCTTTACATAATATATTATACTTGATGTTTTAAGCATCAAATGACATAATAGAAGATAGTTCTCTCTTTTATATGTTTAATAACTTTATTTAAAAATCTTTATATAAAAAACGCAATAATTTACATAAACTTATAAATGATTCAGTCTTTATACAATTTATTTGTTAGATTATTTGTAATATCACAGATATGGATTAAATAGATTTGATTTATTGTGCAGTATTTTATTCTTGATCCTATCATATAAACTTTAACTAAAAAGAATAAATAAAATAGCGGAATTTTATTTTTTGTTCTACAAGGTCAAACCCCTGCGCAACATAATAGGTTTTTAAATTCGGGTTAGTCAGCCCCGCTTCATTAATGCTGTATACACCGCAGCATTGTCTTGAGACGACTTAATATTACACGGTAGTGACAAAATTTACCTCATCAAACACATCGTTCTGAGGCAACTACTACACCAGCCACACACTACGGCCAACCCCAAAACAGTATCGGAAGCTGAGCATACTTGCGCGTCGAATTTACGCTTAAACAGTTTTCTTCGATCCTGTACCCTAGCATATATAAGCACCTGAATTCTTCCTAACCTTTACAAATCTTACACTGCGAGCAGTGTTATAACGTGCTATAGACCACGTTTATTACTGCATAGTTCCTACGTGAATTTGGATTAAGAGTACAACAACTCCAGAGGCAGTCGACTGACCGAGGTAAGATTCAAACCCACACCCATAGGATTGTAAGTGCAATCGTCTACTCTGCATGCCATCTACCCAGATTTCGGAACTTTTTATTGAGGATAGGGTTCACTGCTTTTTTGTTATAAGTTGGAGGTTGGCCTCAATCAGTCCACTCTTGTAGAGCTGTTGTACTATCAATCCAAATTTAATCAAGTAGCAGTGCTGTAGTAGTAAAACAGGAATCTATAATGTGGCATTGATCTTTTTTTCATTGAGATGAAATCTTATAGAAAATAAATCTATCATAGCTATAAACGCGCCAACGAATGGTAACTTTTCTAACATTATATCTATACAGATAGTCTTCATGAGACAGATTTCTAGACAAATGTTAGTTAGGCTGCGTTAAAATGTCTTTGTAATGGGTCGTGTAATCTGTGTCCTCATAAATAAATAATACCTAGACCACTATTTACTGTAGATTAACAATCACAAAAATACCAATAATAGTTAATTGTCGGTTATTTCATTTCGTAACATAAAATTGAAGTTATTTTGATCACTCAAGTGGCAATATCGAAATGAGTTACGAAATGCCAGCAAAGGATATAAAAAATGATGTAATAGATAAATTATCTTTATATGAAATTGTCAGTAAAAATTAACAAACTAAAAAAATTCATCGATTATGGCCAGAAGTTTAACAACAGTTAACGAAGATTTCTTACCTCAAAACGTGAGCATAGGTATTATTAACACATCAAAGAAAATTAAAGCTGTGATTAAAGACCAGCGAATTCTACAACTTTCTATTAAAATTATGTCAGTCTTGAGAACATTTTGCCCACAACAATCAACAGACTAGTATGAAATTGATTTGTAATGCTAAAGATTTACAGGTAGATTTAATGGATGACAGATAAAGTATTTAATGCCAAACAGTAAAATCTGTTTTTCTGTCATAATATAATAACCCCATTATATATAATATGACTGATGGTCCTATTATGATCAATCATATGCTACGTTATATGGAATCGAACATATAAAGTTCCGTGGTGACATCACAAAGTGGGTTGAGCTCTGCAGTTTATGTTATTCGAACACCCATTTGAAATTAATGATAAACGCATTTTTAAAATTTTGGAACTTAAAAGAACTTTTATATAGAGAATCGAGATAATATATAAAGAAAACTCTCTGTCAAAAATAACTTGTAAGTAGGCTTTTTATCTGCTTTAGCTAGATACAATAAAATAGTAGCTATTAAACACACTCACTACTTAATAATTAATAAAATCAGGCATGCACTAAACAATGTAGCTTCATTAGAAGAACGATAAATGAAACTGATACAAATATCAGGTCTCTTGTATCTCTTGGAGAGAAAATAGATTCAATGCATTTTTTTACAATTATCATAAGCAAACTCCCATAATCATTTCCTATGCGTATTTTCAAAATGTGACAACAGAAAACTCACTCTAGATGATTTGCAAGCAGAGAATAATGTTATGATTAATGCAACAGAAACATTAGAACCACATAATAAGGGAGATTTTAATTCCCATAGACAACATGAAGCTAAAACACTAATGTCAAATTACTTATAAGAATAAGAAAGTGTGCTTATTGCAAAGAATATTACTAGTCAGATGATTGCAAAAAATGTGTAACACTTTTTTGACCTGAAAACAATAACTCATATGAATGCCATAATTATCTGCAAAGTAGGAATTTAATTGCAAGCTGAAAAAGAAGTAAACCATGCTTCCATTACAAAAAAGTAAAAAAGTGCCATTTTAGCCTTATTAATGTTAAATATATATAGGAATTTAGTGACAGGACTTTTTTAAAACATATAAAATCTTATTCACAATTCTATGTTTTATTGTTAAAAACTATCAGTATCCTAATATAAATACGATAGCGAACACTTATTTCGATACTAGTAGTGATAGAACGTTTATAACAGAAGAATTATGAGAAAAAGTAAATCATACAGGTTTTGAAGATAGAAAAATATTTCTGGATATTTTTAGATCTATTAAGCATAAGCAAGTAAACACTAAATTAGTGAAACATATGATGGATACAAAAAGTGTCTCTAAAACTATAGTGATAAATAACTATACAAAAAACTTTTCCCTTATACTATAGCCTATCGTTAGATAGTTAAGGATAAACAGCTGAATTTAAATAATAATACTAAAACAATAATGACATACTCGTTTGGTCTAGACTATTTCTCGGTTCTTGTTTAAAGCGTAAAAGGTAAGACCAAACTAGGATGTTATCATATTGTAGCAGATGTAAGTTATATTATTTTCGGATATGCAAATCATGTTAAAAAGTTGCCTAAACAAAAAAAACCAACATCACATTTGTAAGCAGCTCTTATAAAGACTGTGAATAACATTTGTTGAACCAAACAGTGGTTGTTATACTTCAAAAATCTTTGGTCACATGAGACGATTGTAATTGAGAGACCTAAAGACTCTAAAACGATTATGATTCTATTTATACATTTTACTGCAATATAAAATTGAAAAAAGATTGATATACACTTTCATTTTCATGGAGGCGGATACATCACTAGTACCATCCAATTATGGATAGATGAAAGGTAGATTAAGGTCAGTATACAACAATTTTTAAAAATCATCAAAAATCTTGCAACACATAATTACATCATTTAAAACCAACTGTTTTTTGGAATAGATGAAACTGTTGACAAGCTCACTATTAAATTTAGTTCTGTTTACTATATCCCTCGTCGTTATGTTACTTCGTTCAGCAAAACATTAACAATAACAATTGCTTTTAATGGTTAGGCTAAAAATCGCAAAGTTGAATATAGGATGAACTAATATCTTTACAAAGGAACAGTAAAAATTGTACGCTTGTGTCGTATAATTCTGCGATTTAGAATATAGAAAATCACTATCACAGTCATCATTAAAAATACATCATCAAATAAAGACGATAGGTATATCACCCATTTACTTGGCTAATAAACTCAGCATATTCTCCAGCTAATAACAACATCAACTCACATAGATTAGCTCGTATTCCATGTTTTAAAGCATGTGTAACTTTCTCACTACAAGCTACATTGTCACATCACTAAAATCAAAAAGATCCTGAAATCTCGACTCTTTACTCATAAATGTATGTTGACAAACTTGTTTACAACTGTTATGCCATAGATTAAGTGCGAAAACATATCACATTGTCAAATCTACAATTGGCAAAGTATCGTTTAATGTGTACTAATGGAATACAAACTCTATTGAATTTAAAAAGGCATTTAAGGGTGATGGCATGGAGTCTGCTGTTGTGGTGAAAGCACTCGAATAATGTGGGATACTAATGACAACTGAACGTCAATTAAATAATGGAACATTATGGGCGATGATATACAATTGACAAAAATTATGATTAACCTGAATATGCTAAATTAAATGATCCACTTGAACTGTTCTCTCCAATCATATAAAAATACATGTTGCTTATATGCGATAATTGCTATCTGAAGTGCGAATAGAAAGAAATACTACCTGAAAAAATTATCAAGAAATGGTTATATATTGTGGCAGTTATACGAAAGATTTAATAGTAGCAGAAAAATGGGCCATAAGTTAAAACTTTCAATAGTAAAGAGAGTTCAATTACCAAATCAATATGTTCTAATGATACATCTCAGTTCATATACTATGTATTTTATACTTAATTTTATAGAAAAATGGGACTCGAAAATCTATGATTGTATATTCAAAAAATAGAGTAGCACCATTAAAACACATGGTAATAGCTAGGTTAGAACTAAAGGTGCTTTACTATGAGAAAGAGCCATGAATTACGTTGAAAGGAGCTTACAGATTGATATAATAGAAAAACAACTCTCACTATTCAACAGTAGAAGGATTAATGAGTCGTCGATCTGTAATAATATTTTTTTGAACTATGTTAAATCGGATTTGAATCCTACAAATAAAGCGACAACATGAATGGATGCACTCGGTGGAAGGAATTGGGAAATTTGTTTTAATGGTTATTAATTTGTAACTCAAGAAAAAACAGTATGGCTAAGTCAGATGATGCATTAGAGTAAAATTTCGATCTAGAATATGAAGATAGTTCTTTTACAACATAAACAATCTGTGAAAAAGCTTAATAAAAAGGAAATAATTATCTACAAACTTAAGAGAACACGATTTTCATAGTTCTACACACTAGATAATATCACAGAATTAAACACTGATTATCTCTATAAGAGTCTAAGTACTGATTAAACGCTATTATTTCAGCAAAATGGGATTTGACATGCATTAATAGTATAACGATTAGTGATACTGTTGTGTTCGTTAGTTCCCAACTCATGAATTCTGAGATAGCTGGCGTAAGCGGTAACAGTTAAGATATGTAACCTGGCAAATCCGTTTCATTTCACATTGTATAAAGAGATGTCCTGGTATATCAAAATTTTTAAACAGCAAATTACTTTTAACATTAAAGAAAAATAACCCTTACATTTATCCGAAAAATTTCGTGCATTAAAAAATGGAGCAAAGGACAAATGTTGTATTTAACTTAGAATATACATAGACGATGAAAGATTCCTAAGGTTTAACGGATGATTAAATATTCTGAGCGCGTCGTTAAACGCTAAACTTTCTTGCTTAATACCAATATCAAGCCATGTAAGTGACCAATTATTATGAACGCTCATGAAATCGGAGACCATTTCGAGACTGATGTCACTTTATGCAGATTCATAAAACCATTAGATATCTTAACTACGTTACGTTTTTCATTCGATAATTATAACATGCTGCAATTCTATTAGGTACAGGCATCAACCTTATCAATTAATTACTGCAATTACGAAACCTTTAAAGCTTTGGAGTAGAAAATAAAAACAGATCATTTTTATATATCGGTGTAAATTTGGCAATCTATTCATTATCTTTAACGGAAAAACGGGCGTTAAAGTTTGATCTTAAGGTTTACATATAAAAATATTAGTGCGAAATATTTATAACGCACCAAGGCATTATGTGGTAAGAATTCCAAAACCGTTTTATGAGATTTACAAATCAAATGATATGTTCTATGGTAGTAATATAAGACAATACCAAATATTTCAAATCAGTATCAAATTCCCTCTAGAATTTATCAAAGCAAGGCGAGTCAGAACCAATGGCTATTTATCTCTTACTGTGAAAGAAGGGATATTAAATGGAAATTCGATACCTAATTCGCTGCTTGGTTTGGTGATTTTTATGAAAGAATGGTTGGATTGGTTTAAGTTTCTCTTCAGAGAATGCTGGATACAAGGAGACATTCCATAATCAACTTTGCACATTAATTACGGAAATCGATTCCAAAATTAATTCTAGACTACTAACATATAACAACATAAGATATCACAAAGAAAATATAACCAAATTATTTTCTTTGCTTAAATAGCACCTACATATACTATAACAACAATAATGATTTTTACCTAGACCCTGATTACGAGACAGTAACAATTCTAGAAAATCATTACATAAAATATGGATAAAAGTCAACGGAGTCATAAATAACTGTTGGAAACACTTGTAAAATCGTTACATTCTGAACTGTAAACAACGATTACAGATAATTCATACTTAGCAAAAATCGCACAAGTAAATTGTATCCAGAATCCGTCACATCGTGCACATAAATCTACAAATCTAAGTAAATGTGGACTTAGAAGAATCTGACATATATTTATGAAAAGTCCTATCACATAATAGCTCCTTAGAGCCCCCGCCTTGGCATTGTTGTGGATTTACAATCACACAGACAGCAACAAATCATTAATTGTTTGTCATTTCATGTCGGGCCTAAATGTGGTGGCGTTTTGATCACATAAGTGAAAATATCGAAATAACTTTTGAAACTATAGTGTAAGTTACTAATGAATTGATAATTAGCAGCTTGTTGTTTTGCTTTTTTGATGTTTCCTTCTTGTTCTATTCTTAGTTCATTAGTCAAATAGCTTAATCTAGGAGATAGTTACAAATGAATGTCACCTTAAAAATGAGAATGTTAAGAAGGTTAAGCATCTACACAATTACATAAATTAAATAGCTTCATGATAGGGCCTAGAAGCACTTAATGGTTTATTAGAGAAGATTTTATTCATTGAAGCATAAACTAAATGAGTTTTCACAGATGTTTATTATATTGACACGAAATATAAAAATAATTCCTTTTCTATTGATATTACTGGTGACTAGGATATTTCAATTACTTGTAGAGGAAACGAAGCAACATCGTACTTTGGCATTAACGTCTTTATTCTTTCCAATCTAATTGCAAACGATAAACTAGCATAATCCAAAAATACCATTTTACCACAAACATTTAACTTTTTCATATTCAAAATTGATTCCACTTATTATATTCTTTTTTGCAATTTTGGCATGGAAAACTGATTTTTTAGGTATTTTTACAACTAAATTTAGAAAGAATGAAATTCTTTCATAGCTTTTTTTACTGTATTCAGAGATATCGTGATCCCAAAGTTTTCAAGAGCTCACATATATATTCTATTTATGAAGTCGATAGATTGTCGTTTACATACGCAATAATATTTTCTTTAGGCTGCAAAAAAAAACCAATTTCAATACCTACTTATCATCTTGAGAACAAGATCACGTATAGCAGAGATCCTAGGCAATTCTGTGAAAGTAGCTGATGGCAGTAAATATATTGGTACTTCTTGTGGATATCGCACAGATTATTAAAAAAACAAATATCTACATGTTAAAATTTAAATATATTAAAATTCCTTGTTTTCCTTTTAATCTTGGGAATGCTCATCCAAAATTGAGATTGATCACTAACTAAATCTTTAGATTCACTCTTTTAGTATTTTCATTTACATTTATATATAATATTATATAAAAAGTAATATATAGAAACAATATCCAAATTTTTTATAAAAAAAAAACATTTTTTAAATAAAACTACCTAAAACATTATAATATAAAGTAAAAATAGCTAGGACTTTTCTAATCGAAAAATAACTTGTAATAATCACATCTACACTCTAAAAGTGAGTTACTAACATTGATTATTTTAGTCCATTATTGAAACCACATTATTAAACAGTAAATTGCATTTTTATGATTAAACCACACAAACATTCTTTATATAATGATATTTTAGAATTATTGCATATCAATTATACTTTAAAGGATATAGAAATTTATAGCGTTGCAGAAAATATAAGTTTGAAAATAAGTCGCAGACCTGTGAGTTAAAAATTAATACTTAAGTAAATGCGATCATGGCCATTAATGCTTCCACGTGAATGGTATTAACGATTTGATTTGGTTTAAGGAAATTTTAATTCAAGGTTAATAGCCATGTATTCAAGAAATTAGACAATCAAAAAAAAATAGTGGCACTTCTGCAGAAGATGGACCCCTGCGTAATCTTTACTAATCCAATAAATCTTTTTTTTGCGCAATAAATTAAAAAAGCATGAAAAAAGCACACTATAATGGATTATCTAACAAAATATGGTAAAGTATGTTATTCATAACAGTAATTTTACATTTCCAAACATTTCACGTTACCTAAATTCATCTAAATGGCTGGCGAGAGTCAACATTTGAACTCCGCCCATTCTTTTTTTTTAATCTATTTGCGTTCTTCCAATAACACTTAACGTGGTTTGTATGAACCCTAGTTAACAGACCCTTGGTATTTTTAGAACAGTTAACTGTATAGTAGTGGTATGGGGGTTTACTTGGATTTCCTCAATTTTTTTATATGTGGCCCATTTATCAGAATATATGATAGTCTTGGGCCTTATGAAACGTTAAATATAGTGTATAAGCGTTCTTTCCGCCCAATCCTTTACCAATAAAGGGAATCCTTTTTTTTCTGTAACGTCGTACCCTCTAAACACCCATCTTTGCTTTGGCCATCTTCCGATATTATATTTGGTTTTAGTCATCACCGCCAATTTATAATTCGTTTTTTATTAGATGCCGTGAGCAGACATCTCTAAAATATTTATACCATCCAATTATTGTTTTTTGTCCTAATGAGAGCTCTTCTTCTTTGAAAAATATAGGTCTCTCCATGGACCAGCAGTAGCAAAGGTTAATAAACATACAGAATTTAATCTTTGTATTTTCAAAAAATGTTCCAGTTTCCATGGAAATTTTGTTTGTCTTATGCGAAGGGTCGATAAATCTTTGAAGTATTTCATTTGTCAGTTGCCATTTGGTGTCCGTAATCAAAACGTAACGGAGCACCTAATGAGAAGTAATTTTTAAAATCAGGAAATCTATTAATTTCTCTACAGACGAAGTTAATGTAGCAATGAAACTGAAACTCATTTTAGCAGAGTAATAAAGCTGCGTAATCTTTTAATTCGCTTAATCCAGGATCCATCTTCTTCAGGAGTGCCAAATCTACATACGGTTGATACACATTTAATTATTTCAACCTGTAACGTTTGCAATACTAATCTATGGAGACTTTGATTCCATTAATACACACATGTGTTCTACTACTCAATAATATTGTTGTATCCTACATTTCTGCCGCTGACTGCTGACTCGGTAACACAACCATTAACAAATAAAATTATAATTCCTATTTATTTTAAACAAGACTATTTAAATTGAGATTTAAGATATTAGTAATAAAAAAACACGTGTGAACTTCCATCTGCAATATTTTGATTTTTTACTATGTTTGGTAGAAAATTGTTAATATACTTGCAAGAATTAACTTATATGTTTCGAGTATTTACATATCATTTTTACGTAAGATTATTTTTCTAAATTACAATTTTGTGATTAAAATCTGCATGTAGCCGAACTAAATCGACTATTCCCGCATGCCATCACAGTCGTAAGGTTCCAGATAGTAGGCTCACTATATTAGTTCAGGGTAGTATTCGGAACAATGGGCCTGGTGCATCCAGATTTCAGCACTCCTGTAGAAGATTGGTCCCTGCGTAATCTTCACTAATCCAATAAATCCTTATTTTGCGCACTAAATTAAAAAAGCATGAAAAAACACACTATAATGGATTCTCTAACAAAATATGGTAAGTTCTGTATATCATAACAGTAATTTTTCATTTCCAAATATTTCACGCCACCCAAATTCATTTAAATGGCTGGCGATAGTCAACGTTTGAACCCCACCCATTCTTTTAAATCTTTTTGCGTTCTTCCAATAACACTCAACGTGGTTTGTATGAACCCAGTTAACAGATCCTTGAAATTTTTAGAATGGTTGACTGTATAGTGGCGGTGTGGGGGGTTTACTTGGATTTCCTCAATTTTGTTATATGCGGCCCATTTAGCAGAATATATGATAGTCCAAGGCCTTATGAAACGTTGGATATGGTTTAAAAGCGTTATTTCCGTTCGATTCTCTACTAAAATAAGGAATCCTTTTTTTCTGTAACGTCGTACCCTCCAAAGACCCATCTTTGCTTTGGCCATCTTCGGATATTATATTTGGTTTTAGCCATCAATGACTCGTCAATTTGGACAATATGGCCATAACCACCGATTCGGTATTCGTTCTTTATTAGATACCGCGAGCAGACATCTCTAAAATACTGATACCATCCAATTATTGTTTTTTGCCCTAGTGAAAGCTCTTCTTCTGTTACAAATATAGGTCTCTCTATGGACCAGCAGTATCAAAGTTTAATAAATGTAGAAAAATTAAACTTTGTATTCTCTAAAAGTGTTCCAGTTTCCATGGAAATATTTTTTGTCTTATGGGAAGGGCATCAATAAATCTTTGAAATATTTCTTTTGACAGTAGTCATTTGGTGTCCGCAATCAGGACATATAAGGAGCATTTGATGGAAGAATATTTTTTTCAATCAAGAAATCTATTGATTTCTCTTCAGATGAAGTTATTATAGCAATAAAACTGAAACTCATTTTGGCGGAGTAATAAAGCTGCGTAATTTTTTAATCCGCTTAATTCGGGACCCATCTTCTCCAGGAGTGCTCAGATTTCTTCTACACCTAATTTTAATTAAAGTAGAAACCCTTTGGTAGCAGCATGGATCCTTGGCGTAATTTAGCTAGACTTTTGATGGGAATCAACAGAGTGCAAAACATATTTGGTCCACATATGTGTATACTGTACTCCATATAACCAAAGTCTGCATAAGTGGCTTTATAAACTAGTTATTATTGCCTCAAAACTTACTGAAACAGAAATTACCTCATACCGGGAATTTGTAATAGATAAAATTCCTAAATAATTATTGCATAAGATCAAGATCTTTCTTGTATGAGCTTCATAATTTAACATGTTTTTGCCAGCGGTTTGATCTTGTAATCAAAGAAATGCTTTTCTTTTATTTTTGTTTGTTTACGCAGGAAAAACCTTTACCATGTATTTCTACACCAGATTACCCACCAGCTGTGGGCTCTCAAACAGATCAGATTCTTTTTGGTGTAGGCACCCTTGGTTATCATCATACAAGAATCAGTTTAACCGATAGAACATTTGTTCTTTTAGGGTAGTGTGGGAATTTCACCCATTAAAAAACCTGCAACCTGTCGGTTTATCGACTGCCACACCCTCTAGGGCTTTCGCTCACAGGTAGGTTGGCTTGTCGTCGAATTTGATTCAACTTGTATACAAGTTTAACCAATTCCAAACGATCCGTGCTTTCCAA
>JRUX01000818.1:0-11073 GCA_001407235.2 Kudoa iwatai | reverse complement strand
TTATGACATTTAATATATATATTATAGAAAATATTTTCACTATATATTAACATTTTTTTCTTAAATTCTAATACTATTAAACATTATTTCTTTTATTTCTTGATGCGCATGCTATAATTTTGCTTGAAAAGTTAGTATTAACACTTTTATATGCATTTAATGGAAATATAGTATTATAATATTTGATTATATTAGCTATATATTGATTTAAATAATAATTTCGATGGTACATTCAGTTGATTTTATGTGCTATTAGCATAAACCATCATCATTTTATAACATTAAATAATAAATATTCATACCTTTTTAAATACAAACACATATGAGTTAATAATTTAAAAAAAATCTATGATTTACAATAGATAAAAAGAGTATATTTTACTATATAAAAGATAAATTGGTATATCTTCGATACAACTATTAAAATATGATTAGATATTGTCACTACAAATAATAACAATAAACTATTCTTCTCTTTTTTATACATATATACCTTATTATATAATCTATTATAGAAATGAAATTAATATACATCATTGAACATAGAATCTCATAGTTTATATAATTTATTATAACGATATTTTACGATTAGTGACGAAATAGTTTTATCGATAGGTTTGTTGTTGTTCATCTCAATATCATGTTTCGTAAATAATTTATCATATCAATATGTTATAGATAATTTATAAAATTGTTATTATGATGATATTTCAAGATTATGCCGATATCACTGCTAGAAATACAATAGAAATAGATCCTTATAGAAAATTATTTCCATACTCTATAGTTTGGACAACAATACCTTTTATAAGGTAATAATTTTATTAGTTTAATAATTATAAAAATAATTTATATAAAAGCTGGATATTTCCATTTATTGGTCATATTGGTATTACTAATTCTAATGGTGTTATTTATGATTTTGCTGGTTCTTATATAATAAATGTATATCTTATACTTGAATAGATATTAAAATAGTTATAATTTCATTTTTTAATAGGAAAATAATTTTTTATTTGGAAAACCACTAAAGTATATATAATTAACTAATATATATATAGCTATTTATTTATATTATTTATTATTATAACATGTTTAGATATTTACAACTGAATGATATGAATGTTTTAAGCAATGAATACAGCTATGATCAAGCTATATATTCAGCTAATGATAACTTTAATAAAAAAATCGTATATTTATTTTATATTATTAGATCAATTACTTATATATATTGTTGAGTAGCATTGTCTTGTAACAAATAATTGCCATAGTCATGTAGCTCATGCACTTTGTTTAATGGAATATAATGGAAAATCCAATTACAATCAAATTAGTCTTTTATACATGATTCTATTAAAATGCAAATATATTAAGTAATTTTTTAAAATATACATGTATCATTATATTTTTATTTAAGTGAATATTCATTGTTAAAAACCTATATCCCATGTGTCATATTCTATGGTTTCATCATTTGTATAGCAGTTATCTTTCATTTGTATAGTTATAATATGAATTAAAATAGTATATTAATTTATTTCTAGGTACAAATAATTACTATTTATCATCAACACTTTTAATATACTGTTGTTTTTTACACATAATGATTACTTTTTTTTAACACATTGTTGTTATAATCCATATTATTTTTTATTAATATTATTCATTTTAATAATAATATATCGCATATTTTTTTTCTTACAATTGAATGCGATATAAATTGTTTTTATATTTAAAAAACTAACTTTATAGTAAATATTATCGCGCATGCGCAAAACATAACCAATTAAAGTTTTTGATTTTTTTTCGATATATAAGTTTAAAATAACTTATAGTTATGATATATTTATTTATTAAAAAAAATAAGTATATATATATGATTAATATGTGATAATTTAAAAAATATACAACATAAATGGTATGATAATTTCAAGTAGATAAGAAAATGGTCATTATAAGTGACCTTATAATGTTGATAGGTTATCAATAAATAGAGTATATTTTGTAGCTATTTCTTAATAGATACTCATTCAATAGAAAATGATTTTATTGAATGTATATTATTAATAAACAATAATACCACTACATTATATTGAATAAATAATGATAGCATAAAAAGAAGAATAATTTAAAAAAAATAAATAATAATATATAAATAGAATATATTGATTTTAATGAAATTCACTAAAAAAGAATCATACTATACACTATATACAATGATTAGACCATGTTTTATAATATAACTAGTTACAATATGTATTTAGTTATGGATTATATAGAATAAGACGAGCATGCATTTTTCTAATATATTGTATCATAATATCTAGATGAGAAGAATATTATTTTAATGGTATGATAAAAAGAAACAACTACTATCAATATCATAGATTTTATCAATTTGGGAACTACATTTATAAGTTGTATGAATAGAATGATTATATGCTCCAATATCTTAAAAAAATTTTTCAAATACATTACAATTGTACTATTAAAATATACCGGGACATTGTCTAGCTATTTCAGAAATAACTCTATCATTAATGTCACAACTATTCCATCTGTTTTTTCTATCAAGTAAAGATAAATTTTCATTACTATCATAATTTTCAGTAGCATTTAAAGTATACTGAATAGCAGCATTTTTTTCTATAAAAATCAAATAGTAATATATTGATGTGGGGTTTATTTAACAAAAAAATATACTATCTTTTTTATTAATAGACTTGTATGCAAATTTTTTTAATGTATTTTTCTTATTGGTATCATCTACCATTATATAAAAGTAAATTAGATAATATTTGCAATTTATAAAGGCAAATTGATAACGATTATATGATTACCTTGGAAAAGTGTTATTGTTGATAGAGTTGATGATGTGGTAAGTGAATATTTTTCATAAAATTCATTAGAAGTAGTTGTGTTATGGTTATAAATGAGTGAAGTTGTTGAATTGTGGATTGATTCATGAGATTGACTGTTTTTTAATGTGGCACATTGTGTTTTGAAATTGAATGGATTATTAGTATAATTTTTTAAACTATATGATTAATTAAATACATTAATTAAAAATGGTAACAACTTTGTTTTTCTACTACAAAATAATCCATTATGACCATTTTTACATATATGATGATATTCTTGATCATAATTAGATTTATAATATAGAGAATAATTTAAATCAATAATTGGTAATGGAGTTGCACATTTCATAAATGAAAGTTTATCAATAAAATTTTTATCTTTATTATATATCTATAAAAATATTTATTTAGTCTATTATTATAAAGTTAAATAGTAAAGATAAATGATGATTGTTATTATTAAACAAATTAATATAAAATAATAGGATTTATTTTCAATCATAACATTGAATTTTATTGGCAATAAATAGAAAATTAAAAATATAATTTTATTTGAATGAATAATAGTTTTAAAAAAATTATTAAATTCATAAAAATAAAGTAACAATCAACTATATACATAGTAACTATTTAAATAATTAAGATTCTACATTAATTTTACTATAAAAAAATAACAGTTACATGCGTTTATTGTTATATATATATTATTTTTTAATATATTAATATTATTTTATAAACGTAATCATAATATAATATCCTTATCATACATATTAATATGGATTAACATTTATATTTGCTTTAAAAATAAATACTACATACATTTTCTATTAATTTGTAACGCTTATTCTTGAATTTTAATTTTTCTATATATTCATAATATAGTGAACAATTTAAAACATTTTTTAATTGAATTTTCTTTTTATCTTTAATCAATCAAATTACCAAATACAACATATATTCTACTAAAATACCTAAATGTAAGTTATTGATGGATTTCCATAATAATTCATTATCATCTGAATTAATATCATTGTATCTAAATAAAAAAAAAATATTTTTTATTTTTACAGTTATCATTTAAAAAGCTATTAATCTATGTATACTTTAATTTTCTATCATCATTATAGAAATAGTAATTAGATATTTGATTCTCTGTCGTATATTCATTAAAACATTTATAGATATTTTTTATGTTAGAATCTTTTCTTTTATTCATTTCAGCTAAATGTGACTTGGATATTGGCTAGTGTTTACGCAATTACTCAATACTGCCTAGAGATTTAACAATGAATCATCACCATAGGAATACAAGGTTACTGGGTGTGCTATTGTTAACTAATTGTAAAAACTTATTGTCATATAAAAAATTTTCCCCACCTCTTTACTATTCTGAATAATTAAATAGAAAACATTTAAAGTTTAAATTGAATAAAATAACAGATTTACAATCGTAACCAAGCAATTAGATGATTGTTTATTAAGTTATGTAAGTAAAAACATAGCTAAAAATTAATGTATTAATACAATTAAAAAACATTCAATTTTTATTGAAATCAATCAATAAATATATATATACTATTTTCATTGTCATTTTAAATCATAACAATTGTTTACATATTTTTAACAAAAATACTTTTTAAGCTTATTTTACTGTTAAAATTTCAAATATAGATAAAAAAAGTTTACTTTATTATATTCACAAGTTATCTATTTATTAGATATCTTCATAATGTAACAAAATAGGTTTTAAATAATGATATTCTATTATCGCTATAAATATAGTAATATTTGATATATTACCTATAGAAAGAGAGTTTAATATTCAAGGATAACATGGATATTTGATATTCTTATGTTTTCTAAAAAAATTATATTAAAACTATGTATATAACTTGTAAAATATTTATTATACCATCATAATGGTAAATAGTAATATTAAAATATAATATTTCTATTAATATCTTTGAAATTTAGTTTTAATAATAATATCCATTAGGTAAGTATAATATTTTAATGTTTTTCATCACATTAAATAGATTGTCAGTAATCTTTGTTTACATATAAACTATCAAATGTTAATATCTACATATATTAATGATATGGTTGAGTTTAGGTAATTTTTATAGTATCATCAGATATCTATTATAAATTCTTTTCTTTAATATTTATTTGTGATATTCATTTATATATGTTTTTACAGTATCAAAATCTGTTACTATTCATTTTTACTTACTGAGCCCAATCTAAAATTTATCATGTATGATTATTTTATTGTAATTAAACACTTTAACAACTTCTTTTTATTTAATACTCTAAATAAATGGATTGATTAAAAAATAATTCTTACTTTAGTAAAATTTTATATTTTTCAGTGACCATTTTACATTACTCTCATATACAGATAACAAATTAGAAATGTGAATTTATTTGATTGGAAATACGTGCAAGTAATTAATCAAGCATAATAAATTATGTTAAATAATTGAATAAGCGTGCAAGTAATTAATCAAGCATGGTAAATTATGTTAAATAATTGAATAAGCGTGCAATCAATTAATCAAGCATGACTAATCAAATATATTAGGCACGCGTTAACCGATTCGATTATACTCTTCATCTTGTCGTCTACTCGTATAGCAATAATGTCATGTATTTCATTAATTTAGTTACTGTTTAATAATTACATAATTTTTTTAAATTAAAATAAAATAGGAAAATGATTTTAGAAGCAGTGAGTACAACAAAATGTGTGCGAACTATTGAATTAGTGAACATGCTAAAAGTAACATGTAGCTACAAAAATTGAACACGAACCATAAAATTGTTACATGATAGAGAATTTGGATACAAAAATATGCCCTAAAGTTTTTGTTATTTCAGTAAAAGCACATTCTTTGAAGATAATGTATTTTGTATGTAAATATAAATGAGGATGTTTCAATTGTAGGGAACTATGAAACCAACATCTATTATATACATTAGGAATGAAAAGTTGTAATAGATTATAACTTAGGTGTTCTTTAATGACAATATTTATGATAGAATTTTAATTTGATTTGTATATTCTTTAAATTGATATTTACATGGAAAAATCATTCTAATCCTGTACTATCTTTAGATTGATCTGGACTGTAGAAAGAATGCTGGCTACCAATAAAAAGATGCTTAATAAGATAAATTTTTACACTACTATATAATAGTAAGTCTTTTTGTGATAATACTAGGACAACTAAATGAGCATGAAGCTTGTTAAAATGAGTTTAGAATAGTTCTCATAAATTCTGACGCTATCTGTAAATAAAACATAATTTACTATTAATGTAAATAGATAATTAATAGAAAAGGATCTAGTTATTGGTGTTTAACTTTCACTATGGCCTCTTTCCGAACGATGTTACTTTGTCATCATTCTCACAAAGTTTATAATTTAATTTTTTTTATTTTGCAAGATCGAACTCCGGGCATAGCTTTATTATGTTAAAAGGTTCCGGCTAGTCATTCCTCCTTCATTATCACTGTAAGTATTGCAGTATAACCTTAGGTTAATTATTTTTATGTGGTAGGAAGAGTGGGAATTTCACTCACTCAACATCCACATCTTCAGAGTGATTACTATCCCAGACCATGCCCTAAGCTAGCCTTGAATTAGTCTCGAAAGCCCTGCACGTTCGGGCGTCGGTGCTATAGATAATGAGTTTCTCGTCCCTGTACCTTGGCCTTTATGAGCGCCCAAGCCCTTCCCCTCCGTATAGGAGTCTCCTAGTGCGAGCATATTTATGGGATGCCATCGACCAATGAGATTACCATAGAGTTCCTCGTACTTGAATTAGGATTGAGATTAAAGGAACACAAGGGCAGTGGACTGACCGAGGTGAGATTCGAACATACAGCCATGTGACTGTGAGTCTAGTCCTCTATATTACATGCCATTTGTCATGATGCATCGTTACTACGTAAATTCATATTGAGTGTACAGTAATCACATGGGCAGTAGTATGAAAGAGGCATAATCTGACTCGTAGTCATACGACTGTGGAAAACTTGGCTTGTAAATGCAACTATTTAATTTAAAACAAATGAGTAAATATTGTTATTAGCACTTTTATTATAAAATTAGAATACAGTTAGCGCTCATAGTACTTGGGAAGAAAGAGGGTTAAGTATTTATTTAAAAAGTTTTTTTGCTTACAAGATCAAACCCTTAACGCAACTTGCTAGGTTGTGAAGTTCAGGTTAGTCAGGTCCGCCTCATTAACGCTGTGGGCACTGCAGCACCATCTTAAGGTGACTTAATGTTATGCGGTAGTGTGGGAGTTAAACCCACTAAACATCCTTTTTTGGGGCGACTACCACCCTCATCCATACACTTTCTTCAACTCATACCTGAAACAGTCTAGAATGCCGTACTTATGGGCGTCAGATCTAGGAATATATATGAAGATTCTTCCCCATACCCTAGCGTTTATAAGTGCCTGTGACTTCCACTCAGCTAGGAGTCTCCCACTTTGAGCAGAGTTATGGTAGGCCATAGGCAACTGATATTACCAAAATACTCCCATATGAATTGGGAATGATAGTTTAGGGATGCGGAGGCAGTGGGCTGACCAGGGCGAGATTCAAACTCGCAGCCATGTGACTGTGAGCCCAGTTACCTACTCCGCGTGCCATCTTTCCGGTTTTATTTATTTACAAAATCAAAGCATGTGATGTGACTTATTAATTTCTAAATTTAATACCGTTTTAGTTGATAATATGAATAAAGGTTTCTATTTTAAAACTGATTTTGATATTTATATGAATAGATTTAATAGTATAGAATTATTTAAGCCAAAAAAATGTGTCGTTTTAGTAAAATAATAGTGTGTATTAATTGTTCCTTACTAATAATACATTAGCAATATTATATCCAAACTAATCACTTTATACTTAATAATTTTAACATTGAAAAAAGAATTTAAATTGTTTTTTATAAAAATTATTCATAAATTTTCTGAAATTATATTAAAAATACTAGTATATTTATCTTTGAAAATTTAAATAAATAAAAAGCTCATCGCCAAAATTATTTTTATTAAAAATAATTCATTTTATTTATATTTATATGTCATTTTATGATAAAAAATATAATATCAAAATAAGTGAGATGTTAAAAAACAAATTAAGCTATATAGGCTTTTATTTTTAAAAAACAGACTATTATTGATTACACTATAAGAATAATCATGTATATAAATAAGAGTTTAACCAATGTTAGTTTAATGTATAACATGTGAAATGTTTATGGTAATTTTGGAGGCTTAAATTTTCACAATAAAATTATGCCCAAATTTTAATAAATGTATCCCATGATCCAGTAGCAAGAGCATGTCCATTAGGTGACACAGCAATACACTGTACTAGATTGTCATGAGCAGCAATATTAAGAATAGGATCTCCTTTAAGAGTATCATGAATTTGAACAGAATGATCCCACCTTCCACAAAAAATGAGGCGACCACTCTTAGAAAAAGCAACACTTGTCAGGAATTCTGAGCCATTGTTGACAAGATTTGAATCATAGATCATTATTTCTTGATCAGAACGAAGATCAAATAGACGTGATGTACCATCTTCAGATGCAGTACCAACAGCATTTCCATTTGGAAAAAACTATATATATAAATTATTAATTTTAAAAAATAGTTAAAGCTAATATCATAACAATCTAGTTTTAAATTACTGTAACATCATTCACATCTTTTACATGCCCTTCAAATGTTTGTACACAAGCATTAATTCTACTATCCCATATCTATATATAAATATTATAACTAAGAAGATGAAACTAATTGAATAGAAAAAAAAATTAAAAATATCACTTTTGTAAGTTTATCACAACCACCAGAACAAAATATATTAATATTATCAGGTTTTGGTGATAATGACATGACACCTTCTTGATGTCCTACAAATGTATTGATAGATTTACCACTTTCAACATCCCATAGCATACTATTTAAATTTAAAAAGTCCAAAATAAATATTTTTAATTAATAATACCATGTCTTATCACCAGATGATGTTAAAATTTTGTTATCATCAATAAATTTACAACATGAAATATATGCTACAATTATTAATTCAATGTATAATAATATATAGACAAATATTTATTAAATTTTAATAATAATCTATTACCTGTATGTCCCAAGAGTTCTTTTTTAAACGCTGGTGTTCCAGATTCTGTTTTAAGACTAAATATTGAACATACATCATCTAATCCACCTGATGCAACTAAATTTCCACCGGGTGCATATGCGCACGCCATTACCCAACTACACCGCAGAGGTATTGCAGCAACCTAAACATTTTATAATGATGATAACAATGAAATAATAAAAAGTATATATTTTAAATTAATTAAAAAAAACTTTATTAGTTGATAAAGTATTCCAAACCATTAAATAACCATCTTGTGAAGCACTTAGTAGGTATCTATAAAAAAATTAATATAGATATAAATCATATTAGTAAATTAAAATTATTATTTATTTTTACGCTGAATTTTCCTGATTTAACCAATCAATTGCATTAATTTTTGACATATGACCTCTTAACTGTTTTCTTAGTTTTATTGATATTCTATCAAGTGATGGTATATTGTTTGCTTTCTATTATATAAATAATAATTATTCATATTATTTATATAAAATGATATAATGTATAACTTCTTTTAAATTGGCATCATTAGCTTTTTTCCTGGCTTCCTATAGTGTCGAAAATTTATTCCATCCAACATATATACCATATAATCATGATATGCTTATTTTTATGAAAAGTAATATTTTTTTATATTATAATCTTACATAATTTATATAAAATTATTAAAAATTCAATTAAATATTGTACATAATGTACTTATAAGTATACATATTTTAACATTTATTAAACTTCACATTAAATGAATAATAAATTCATACACATTTCAAATATTTAATTTATTTCATGTTATAATTTTATATTACTTCAATTTGTTGTTTTAAATTTTTTGCTTCTTGGATCAATGTTTCATCCACAGCCTCTGTCATTTTTCGATATAAACGAACGTCTTATCAATTCGGACTCACAATTGTCGATAGTATCCGTTTAACAGTAATCAAATAATAAACCGTTTATTTCATTCAGTACAGTCAATCATCATACTACTATAAATATTAAAATAGTGTTATTGCAATTTATAGCAATAAAATTATGTACCAGGTTATTTTATGTTAATTCACTTATTATTAAGTGTTTCATAGTTGTTTTGTCATCATAAATAATGAAGATAGACATTTTTAACATTATACATACAATAGATGAATATATTTTTATTTATGTATATTTCTATAATATAACACGTTTATTTGATCAACATATAATTGATGTAATTGTTACTATATGGGTCACTACTACTTTAGATTTAATATGATTATAGCATTTCAATACCAACAAATCGTCTTATAGTTAATACTTCGTTATCTTTACCTAGATTGATAAGCAAAAATAACAATTTAGCTGTCTGTTGACTTAATCATATAGTAAATACTAAAATAACTAATTTAATGTTTTTAAATAAATTAGTAGCTAAGCATTTAAGTATTTAGCTATGGATTAAATAAATAAAATTGTATATATATTTTAAAATTCAAATAAATATATATTAATTTTTTGATTAATTCCTAATAGAATTTATTATTTATAAAATTTATTGTATAATTTTTTGATATTAACATACTATGTTAAAATTTAATTCTGCTAATATTATTCATAATATTAGGTATATCATTCTATGGATTTTTGGGTAGATATTTAAATAATTATTTAATTTATGTTATTATGACTATTTTTAAGGAAAAAAATTTTTTGATAACTTTTTATATTGTTTTCATAATTATTTATTACACTAAAAATTACGTTAAATGATTTATATATTAAAATATAACAAATATTATCTTAGAATTGAATATTAAAACTAAACAAACTTGATTTATAAAAAGTTAGTTAATAATTATAATTGATATCTCTTCTATTTTTTTTTCATATATTTAAATATATTCCATATACTACAGAAAATATAATTCAAATATATTATTTTGATTATAAAACTAAATATATTTTTGAGAATAAATTAGTTTACTTATTATATTTATATATAATTATAATTTTAAATGATAAATTTATACTTTAT
>JRUX01000814.1:0-17689 GCA_001407235.2 Kudoa iwatai | reverse complement strand
TTAATAAAATTATAAAAAAAAATAGATTATTTAAATATGAAATGGGGAATATTTCCATGAATGATAACTTTTATCATAAACTATCATTATTAATTCATTATTATTGCATTTTATACATTCATAATTAATATAATTAATCTAATATTGGCATATTTTCAACATTTTAATGATAGATAAACTACTTACTATAATCATGAAGAGGAAAAGATAATGTGCGTTGATAATCTATTTATATTAACCGAAGATAACAGTTTTAAAATGAACTTTGGAATAGGGTTATTATTTTTTATGATTCTAACCATACAAATTGTATTAAATACATTTGACTATAATGTATGGTTATCATATAAAAACAAATATAACCTTACTTTTCAACCCGCGAACAAAGAACGTCGATACTATCAAAATTTTTTGAAAAACTACCAATTTATTCATAACTATAACAGATTAGGCCAATCAAGCTTGTTAGGGGTGAATAAATTCACTCATCTAGTATGCTACCTATATGTTTAAAATCTTATTTATAGATTGTAAAATAGAAATTGGATGATATAACCTTAAAAAAAAGAAGTTTTTTTAAAGAAAGAAAAACAAAAGTAGCTAAAAATTATATCTTTAAAATTAGCAAGGTTAAAGAACTATCAAATTATATAAATTGGGCTCAAATATTAAATGTAACTGAGGTACGTAATGACGGTGATTGTAACATTGACTGGATAATGGCTAGTGTAAATAATTTTAATTCATTCAATTTTTTTTATATTCTATAGTTAACTACTATTGAATATCATTACATCATTAATAATAAACTAAATTCACATTTAAGCCCTCAATATGTACTGGACTGTGGCTATATCGATGATGGATGTAGAAATGGTATACCTGATCTTGTTTTTAAACAAGCATCTCATGAAGGATTAATTGAAGAAAAATATTATCCATATAAAGGAGCAGTAAAAAGGATAATTTTAATAAATTTAACATACATATTTTGTAGGAAAATGTTTGCCTAATGAATGTTACTCATATAGCCCCATATAGCTATAAAATTAACGGTTATATATTTCTTAAAGATAGTATTGAGTCTATTATACATGTTTTGAACACACATGGTCCAATATCTGTGGGTATTTCAATCAATATTAGATCCATACTATTTTATAAAGGTGGTATTGTAAATGGAACAGTTGATTGCAATGAGAAAAATAAGATTACCCACTATATGACACTAGTTGGATATGATTATGATCAAAATAGTGATAAAGAATACTTTATTTTACAAAATAGGTACAATTTACTGTATGATTTAAATTGTTTATACTTTATTTGCTTAGTTGGGGTAATAACTGGGGTGAAAATGGCTTTATGAAGTTATCAGTCAATGATAACTGTGATATTACAAACAACCCAATTCTTCCATTATAAATTATTAATCTCCATGATTGTCAAAAGTTTGTCAACTAGTAATATAATTTTAATAGAATTGAATTTTTGTTTTTTTTTCATGAATTTTGTGCCATTTATGCATTAGTTTAAAAAATTCTACTAACTTCATTTTTATACTGAACTTTTATTGGTTTTAATAATTTCATAAAATAGTAATCTATAGCAAAAATAACTATTTATTCTTAAATTAGCCATATTATTTGATTATCTTGTACAATTTATGTTAAAGATTCATTTAAAATAATGTTTAGATTATTTTTAAACGAAAAGTTATGAGAATATATTTATTATCATATTCATTCTACTTTAATAATAAATTAATAATATTTCCAGTTTTATAGAATTATTCATTATACGTTCCAAAGGAATTTACTTAGGCTAGTTATAATCTACTAAAATTTATTATTGCCATCTTTTACAATAGTGACATGTAAATTCACACTAAAAAATAACATTACTATTAAGTAGGAAAACTCGCGGTCACAATTATCTACAGCGCATGCGCATTAGTAATCGTGTGAGGATGTGGGTTGCAGTAAGTATGATCTTGAAAATTACAATAAGTAATGTTTTTTAATATATAATTGTATGATATATATATTTAGGTTTACATTATTAATTATTTAACAGGTGGTTGAATTGTTATTTATGTAAGTAGATTATCATAGATATAGCATGTATTTGGATATAACTCAAGTAGAGACAAGGAAAAAAACTATAATCATATTCTATTATTCTTAAGAAATGTATTGTGTAACTAATGAAAACATGAATAAACGGTCTATATTAGTGTAATAAGTGATTTGTTTTATCATTTCACATGCAAACAAAGAAGAAGTAAACACTATCCTAGTTATTTACATGTTGTTTAGGATTTTAATAAAGAATCAACATTATTAAAGTGATTAATGAATTTATTGATATTAAAACTCATTTTTTATGCAAGTTTTTTAAATCATCACAACACAATTAATTGTGAAGAAAATATCAAAGTAGTTTTCTTTTTTGCATCCAGTAGACTATATTTATTCTATTTAAAGTTTGCAATTATTATTGGTGCTCATTTGCCATATTTTCATGTGTATCTTTTTGGAGTAGAACAAAATGATGTAATCAGTTTAAATTACACAATAAAACCATTGTTCAATGTTCCTTGTCAAAGTAATAAATACAATATGTAACTATACTATATTATAATTGTAAAATTTATTCATAGCCAATATTGGTGCGAGCCATATAACAGAGAATTTTATTTCAACTGTTGATAGTTGTATAACTATGATTTTATCTTATTTGAACAAGAATATAAAGCCAGAAGAACTATGGGTTACTGTCATTGGAACTACACATTTGAGAAATTTACAGTAATAAAATACAATATTTATTTCATACAACACATATTTAAGTTTTATTTTTATCAAACTTATATCAGATAGTGTAACATTTTTTGTATAGAAAAATATATTAAACAATTTATTAAATACTATTATATATTTATTAATATAACCTTAAGAAATAACAAATCAATAAAATATACAATGTTGGAATCTGTCACTAAAACTTATATCCAAAAAAAACAATTTGTTAAATCTATTATGAGCTCGAATTATCTTGATATTATAACTATTGAACAACAAGCTATTTATAGTTATGTTGGTGCATTATATGATAGTTTTACAAAAGTATATGGTTATTTGTAATAAATTGTTATTATTAATATAGAGTATTAAAAATAGGACTATCATAGAATTGTCTCCATATTTTTTTAGCATGATTATACCTATTGAAAATAAAAAGCCAAATTTAAAATATTTTTATGTAAAATCTATAATACATTTCAATATAACACATAAAATTGCCATTTACTCATCAGAATGTGCTGGATACAAATTTTTTGAACAGATTTATATATTTAATTTATTACGTGTAAGTTTTTTAATCATCTAATCATTGTAAATGTTTAGATTTATAAAATTATAACAATAATATTTAGCAAATAAAACCATCATTACCTATTAAAAACAATACTATTGTTGCTAGTCCATGTCATCCGATAAAATTAAAAAAAACTATTCATCTTAACCAACTGAAAAATCAATGTACAATGCATCTTTTCTCCAATAGCATGCCAGATACTATCATTCTAAAAGGAACAAGTCTTGAAAAACAATGTTTTGATTTGTTACATATATCATTTTGTAGCATGATTGAATTTGATAACAATAAAAATTGCCCTTTTAATAGTGATATATTTAAAAATTATATTAAACAAACAGAAATTAAATATATGGTATTGATTTTATAGATAATGTCTGATTATATTATTATTTTCTATTTATGGATTAGTTGACTGGTCTATATACAACACTTAGGAAAGAGAATATGAAAAAAAGTTTTAGTCAAATTAACCAAAACATTATGGACTTTTGTTTAAAAAAACGTTTTGTAATCTTTTTTTTACATTTAAAAAAATATAAATTGACTATTTATGATAGAGTTATAATCCTACAGATCTATCAAAATGTTTTAGTAAACTATATGCTATTTATCTTATTAATCAACTTGATAAAAACTTAAAAAATGGTAACATTCATGTAATTTAATACATATATTTCTATTGAATAATGGTTATATTTTAATTTTTTAAAGGAAATGTCTGTTAATTGGGCTTATGGAGGATTGTTACTTTCAGCTCAACCCATTCCAACTATTATAAACAAACCTTATTACCATAAAATAATCATTTCAGTTGTTATTCTTATAATTTTTGCCACAATAATAGTAGCTTTGGTTACGTTTATACATATGAATGATCAGATTAAAAATCAATTTGAAAATACCTACTTTTGATGGTTTTAAACTTTACATTAATTATTTATGTCTATTTTTCTTATATTACTACACACATTTTATATATACGCTTACATATAATTAACTATATTTAACCAAATGATTTTAACGTAGTTATTTTGTTTATTACTAGTCATGTGATATGTGTATCATTCTCAAAACCACAAATATAGCCTGCACTATTATTTTCACTTTAAAGTAATTCAAAAGCATTTATATTGTTTATAATATTTAATGTTTTTAATTTGTTATAATTAGGGTTTGATATGATAACTATATTTAAATGTAAATCTCCGATAGTTAATTATTTTATTTACTGTCAAGATATATTTAATAACAATTTTTACCACAAATATACTTACTTTTTATTTAATGCTTGTTTTACTTGATGATTTCTCTACATATACCATCCTCAACTTAGTATAAACAAGTTATTTTTTAAAAGTGGCTGTTTTTATTTAATCTAAGAGTATAATTTGCCTTAAACTTTTTATTTTATTTCTATAATTCATATAAGTAGTATTTTTTTTATATCTCGTCTTACCGTGCAAGCGCATAATTATACTAACAACAGTAACGTATTGTGCGTGCGCATATTCCTAAAATTTGTTTATATTTGAATGTTATAGAACCTTAAATTTATAAAGAAAATAAAATTTTTTATTTATTCTAATATTATAGATGATCTTGAAACAATTCAATGACAAGAAAATATTTTTATACTTGTGTGATTTGATATGAGATGTTATTATAAAGTATTGATTTTTTATAGAATAAAAATATACATATAAATAGTATATATCATTATGATTGTATAAATGGAACTTAAAGTTAGTATTTTAAACTTTTTTAAGATTTATGATGACTAAAAGTTACAATAAAATAAAATTGTTTTAATCTCATTTAATATGTACATCATATTCTAAAAACTTGATATAGTATCTAACATTTATAGAATGGATTTTAAATTTTTTTATAAGTATAGAACTAAAGCTTTGATTATTAAAAAAAAGTATTTACTGATTATAGCTATCAAAAACATAAATTAAATAGTTACTATCATTGGAGGTTACGTTGTATACTAAAATACTTATGGATCCTATTAAATAATAATATTGAAATATGAGGTAGTATTTATGTTTGAAATAATGTACTATGCAAAAAAAACGCCCAACCATTTGATATTACATATTAACATAGATAATACATTATGTTATTATTATTATTATTAAGCGTATAGCTATGATATATAATAGTTTTGGCTGATATTTAAGTATATATATGTATATAAAGTAGGTATAGATAAATGTATGAATAAGAAGAATGCTCACTCATCAATATATGTGCAAAAATTATCATGTAATAATGAGTGAACTTTGTAGTATAACAACATTTTTGTGATAATATGAGATAAGGAAAAATATAGTATAAATATTGGATTGGATTGTTTACAGGAATAGAAGCAAAAACACACGATTAACTATGAGCTATCCTGATGGTCCAGCACTATTGAGTGATGGAAATTCTTCTTCACATTTTATAAAAGAAGTCCTACGAAAAAATAGAGTGAATATATAGTTAACTAGTACAATGAAAAAGTGAGATATATATTAGGAAATATTAGTCATATGGTTAATGGAATAATAAAAAAGCTTACATAGTTTCAGTTTCTTTTAACCAGCGATCAACTTTATTAATCATATGTTTACCATAGGTAAGCTTTTTTAAGTTTATAAAATACGGTTTCATTTTGAGAAGCAATTGTTTTCTAATTTCACCATTAACAGAGTCAACAATTTTTTGTACAACATAATTAGCAAAAGGATCTTTCATCATCATATAGAGATTGTCATTACATCCACCATCACTGTTTCTAAGTATGTATCTAATAAGCTCTTCTTTTTGAGTAGAAGATGAAAATTGAATACATTTTTCAACAACATTGCTTGCAAATTTATGAGCACTCAATGTGAATATATTATCAAAAACATAGTTGATAATTCGATTGGGAAAATCTTGATGCTTTCGATGATCTAATATGTGTTGAATGACATAGTTACCATATTGATCTTTGACAAGTGAAGGTAAATTTTCAAATATTTCAAGCATAAGACTATGGGTTTGTGATGCAGAACAATGTTCCATTAGACGTTGTATGACACGACATCCATAAGGATGTGATGAAAGTTCATAGACACGCCCATTAAATTCATTGATAATAAAATCCAGATTAACAGCAGGAACATATTCGATGCATTTTTGAATGACATGATTACCATTTTGATCTTTAACACATTCTAATACATGACCATCTAATTCGTGTATAAGGTCAGCTTGTATATCTTTTGATATACATTCGATAGCTTTTTGTATTACTCTACATCCATACATTTGAGTTGTCAATACAAGTACACGACCTTTTAAATGGGAAGCAATAACACATTTTTGATGTTCATTTCCATATTCAAGCATCTTTTGTACAACATAATTACCAAAAACATCAGTCATCAATGTATAAAGAATAGTATCAGTAGCAATAATCTCTTTAAAAACAATATCTCTATCAACACCATTTGTAGATTTTTCCATTTTTTGTTGTATAAATCTACTACCATGTTGATCGCGTGAAAAATCAACAATCCAACCTTGTATATCTTTTAGTGTAAGATTGGTAAATGAAGCAATATTATTACGAAATGCTTCCAATTTGTTTACTTTATCAAGAAGAAGTTGTGGTACAGCATGAGAATTTGGTATATTTTTTAATTCACTACTAGTAACTATTACATTTGGATTAACTACATGACTTGGAATAGCAAAACAATTGTTAGGATTGATGATACCATGTGGTAGATATGATGTATTTTGTGTGGCACTTGCAATATTTGAGTGTATATTACTACAATTAGTATTGGTAGTAGTTGAAGATGGAGCTGTAGGTTGTAAATGAATTAATTGAGGTGAATTAATCATTGAACGATGTATATTATGGTTAGTGTTGTTATATTTTATTTTACGACTATTTATAAAATGATTATTAGAAGGTGTATTTGTCATACTATAAGAATGTTGATGTGGGATATTATTTGGAGTATTTGATTGAATTCCAACACCACTAGCATTTTTTGTACAAGTCTGTGTATAATTAGATGTAGTTATTGAGTTTGATGTCACAGTAGAGTTATTATTAGTGATCTCACTTTTAGGATGATTATTATTTGTAGTTGTTGTTACATTTCCACTACCATTATTATTATTATTACTACTATTATTATTAGTAGTAGTAGATGTTATAGATGATGGTGTAGTATAATAGTGTTTATTCACAACAGATCCAGTAATTTCAGATATATCGACAGGATTATGATAAAAATTCATATTAGAACTATCATTAAATTGTTGATTTTGTGAATATAAAAGTTGATTGTTAATGTAATCATGTTGAGAGAGTTGATAATTATTCATAGGTATTTGTGTACCATGATGATGATGATAGTAGTGGTTATCTGTTATATTTTCAAGATTCAATTTATAAAATTGATTATCCAAATCAATAATATCATTATATGAGTTATATTTCATAGGTACAAGAATTTTATTAACAATATTTTCAACATTTTTATAGTCTGATGAGTCATTTATATTATTATTATTAGATGTTAATATAATATTTTCAGAATGGTCATTTAATTGATCATTTTTTGAAATTTTATTAATGTTAGTTTGAGGTGATCCATCAATAGATATAGTAGTATTAGATGATGATGAAGATGATGTAGAAAAATTATTACTATCATTATTATTATTAGATATAGATGTAGTAGTAGTTGATTTTGGTGTTGATTGTAATGATGAATTATTTATAGATGTAGTAGCAGTTGATGATGATGATGATTGTTTCATAATATCATTAACTGATTTTACAATATTTTTACCAAATATACTATCAATAGATTGGTTATGTCCAATACAAGTAGCAGTTGAAGTAGTGGTAGCAGTAATAGCTTGTAACTGTGACAACGATGATGACAATAATATTATATTATTGCTAGTGTTGTTGTTATTGGTCTGATTATTCTGATTAGAGGGTGTTATCTCTAAAGATTTATCATTCATAACAACAATCGAATTATTGTTGATCGTCGAAGATGAAAGATAGGGTTTATGGGTGTAATTCTGTGTCTGCGCAATCTCTACAGATGGATTTATTGTTGCATCCAATTTATTTTCAATTCCATCACAATCACCAACAACAAAAGATGATGTTATATCATGAGTATTTAAACATGGGTCTATTATCTATATAATAATAATTTAAAACAATTGAAATATTTTAACAGCTATCAATAGCAGGTTATAATGTTAATTCAGTGAGTTGATCATTTATATATGTATGTATATATGAAATAAATATTTACACAAATAGGTAATAGAAATTATACAAATTATTATTATAATTAATTTTATCACCATATAAAATCATATGAAATGAATTATTGATTTGATTGATAGAGGTCAACATTAAAAAAAAAATTAATATATTGTAATAGTTTTCCTTCTTGAGCATACATTACTATAATGATAATATATAAAAAAATCTATAGGGAATATACATTCATGTGAGAATTAACAGTGTTATAGTTAAAAAAAATTATATATTAATATATAAGACATTTTTTTTNAAATATAAATCTATTATTATTATTACATATAATTAATAGCTATATATATTGAAATATTTAGCTATTATGGTAGTATAAGATAATAATAATAATTAAAAAATATTTTATCATAGGTATTTAAAAAAAGTTAAGCTAATATTATGAATGATATTAGAATTATTACTTTGATGATAGTACGGTAAAGATTTAACTAGACGTATCAATACGATTTATTACGAATATAATTTATACGACATATGTCAATTAAAAGATCCAAATAAGTGAATCAATTAGTAGTAAATCGTAAAAAGATTATGTAATATTGAAAATCATACGTTATTTTTAAGACCATCATCATGATTATCATGCATATAAAGATTATCAAATAATAAATGGTTAATAGATGGTTGTGTATTATGAAAATGATCATTTTGAATAGTTGATGAGGAATGATCATAAATATCATATAAAAAGCTATCATGATTATTTGATGAATAGATATAGTTAGAGGTAGTATTAGTATGTAATGGATGATGATGATATATTATATTATTTGTTGTATCAACATTATTAACACATGGATCATTTTCATAATGTAAACATGAAGAGTTTATTGCTAAATCAGCTGTCATTTCTAATGGATAATTAAAATTTATAGTTTCATTATTATTATAATTAAAGCAGTCATTATCATTATCTTCTCCAGTTAACATTTTTGGATGATATTGGTTCAATTCAGATGATAATAATAATAAATTATCATCATTATTATATGCATTTACATCCATAAATGATAATTTATCACTTTTATTATTGTTATTTATGCGAGATTTCTCATTATTTTCAGTAGTAGTATCACTTCTTGGCTGACTAGCAGCTGGTTTATATTTCATTGCCGAGACAATCTAGAATAATAGAAATTATAATAACAAACTATTTATGTTTATTATTTTAAATATCTATAAAAATATCTATATGTTATATAATTGAAAGATTTAAAATAGTAAAAATAAATAAAAAAAACTTAATAATACTTTTAATGGTAATACTTTGTTAAAATATTAAAACAATGATTAATACAATTGTACTGTTAGATACAGTAAAATATTCAATAGCAATATTTAACAGTTGAAACAAATAGTAATTAGCACCATATACAATATTTTTAAATAAAAACCTATAAAATATGATATATGTGGTTTAAAATATTTTAGCGTTTAATTAAACAAATATTGTTAAATATTAATGTTTTTTTGTTAATATTGTGATGGTATCATTAGTTTTTTTTATATAATTAATGGATTTTTATTTATACAAGCCGAACTATTAATATTAGTTTGGCTAATTAAAAAAATAAAATTAACTAAATATAACAAAATAATAATATTTACTTATTAAATATTATATAATATAAAATTAACAATTAAAATAAATACAATTATACTTTCATATAAAATATTTAAAAATACAGATATCTATTATTACTTTTTAAATCATATTATCATAATATTTTATATCATTTAATAATTCAATATTTAAAATAATATTTTTATTATGTAATTCTTTTTTTTCCAACTATACTAACTATTATTGATTCCATTAAATACTTGATATAATTCATTTATATAAATAAAATATATATTACCTTTCTTCAAATGACTACTAATAGACTTTAATGGGAAAGATTTACTTGCTAACAAGTGTTTACTATATTTGTAGATGATCAACTAATAAATCCCACAAGTTAAATCGGTCAAACAGCTCAAGCCGCATGCCGGTTACTATGCGATTAATTAAATCCTCTGGGTTTCGTACATTTTCAACCTAGATACCTGCAAACGAATATTTTATCCATTATATACTCAATCTAATAACGCAATATTATACAACTATGCCATATTAGCTAAACTATTGCTTTAATTCTATATAAAATAAGTGTATTATTTGTCGTATAGTAGTTTGTTTAAATTATTTTTGTTAAACCTGTTTAGTTATAGCCTATCGTTAATCCCATAATCGATAATAATCTATATGTTTATATTGATGTTATAGTAATGTGAGCAAAATTGAAATCTATTTTTTATTAATAATTTCTATATGAAATATATTATAAAAAAAATAATGTTATTCATTCGTCACTATATGCTTATCAATCAACTTTTGTTAGCACCGCTTACTGTAATATATTGATATTGGCGTTATATGATGCTATACATAAAGCTATTAGCGTATTTTTCATTAAAATCAAGTTATTATCATTATATTACTATTTTTATTATAAATAATATTAAAATTTAATTTTTTAATGAAAACTAGGTCTCATTTATTACTTTATTATATTATTTGAGAAGATTGTAGTATGTTTCAATGACATGTATTTAATCATTCTTATGTAATTTAATTTTAATACTATTGGTTTTATTTAATTAAAAAAAATCATCATTATTTAAATATAATAGATTAGTCATAATTTGTTCATTTAAAAATATATATAAATTTGTTTTTTAATCAATAATTCAAACTATATTATTACTATCAAAAATAAATAAACAAATTATAGAATATTTTAATAGAAAATACTGGAATAATTTTATTTATTCTTTTTAATTAGATTTTGTTGAATAAATTAATCATAAAGTGTAATAATTATCACTTCTTAATCATAAGACACAACCTTCACAATCTACTTATTCTACCACTACTACGTGACATACATAATATTACTTTTAAAATATACTAATATCACCATAATTTTATATTCTTTATAAATGATATAAAAATGAATTTGTTCTTAATAACTTAAGTATTCTATTAATAGGAAACATCCTTATAAAGATAAATCAATTATTTATCATTAAATAACTTGAAAAAAACCATCCTTCTAATTTCCCATGTTATTATTACTAACATTCATAAAAAAACTGCTATTAATCAAATTTTATTTAATATTTTGTTAATAAATAATAAAATTCATACAAATCGAGTAATATGAATCTTATTTGAATAAAAATATCCAAACTATACTATCACCTTAAGATTTCTATATTCTTATTAATATTATTATTATTAACTTGTTTTAAATTTTTAACTCTATAATATAAAGTTATGAAATGTTTAAATGAATAAAATACATTACAAAAACTTGAATAATGTTATAAAATGGTACCGCTTTTATTAGTCTAATATATATATTACACAATCATATTGATCATTTTACTTTTTATTATCTTATAAAAGTTACAATTTAATACAATAAAACATGAATATATTGATTTTTAAGATCCTTACACAAAATATCACAACAATTATAATCTCCGTGCAAATTCGTATATGTTCGTTGAATTTTTGTATCATTAAATGTATTACTTTTATTAATAATTTAATAAAATATGATATTATTTTGAAAAATATTATTTAATGGTACATATTGTCTAATATCATTCTTACTAATAAATAACTTGCTACAAAATGTTATATATATTAGTGTTAAATAATAAGAATATATTAATATCATTTAAAATTGTAATTTATTATCAAAGATATTAGTGAAATAATTTCATTCAAAGTTATTTAATAGCAGTAATAAACTTTAGTTTTGTAAGATTTCACCCCTAGGTGTATATTGTTGTCGGATAAGGTTACGATTTATAAAGAATATTCATGATATCTTCCATATGATTGACTATATTTGAGTTCATACCGCAATTTGTCGGCATTTATTAAAGTTAAATTAATTTCTTTTAGTTGATTTAAAGCTAAAAATTGTATAACTAATATGTTACTCCACTATATAAATTAAACAATCTCATAAAAATAATGCATTGGATTTATATACAATAAATTAAAATAAATTTCATTTTTAAATTATAAATAAATTAAATTATTTTTCTAGTGTGTATAGTAATTAATTTAATCTAATATTATAACTATCAAATAATCATTAGACATAATTTGACTGATTTCATTTTGTTTTAGCTTGACAAACTATGTAACTACATTTCAATTGATTAAAAAGTAAATAAACTTTATTGGCTAAATTATTGTATTATTAGAAGCTAAATATTATTCTATAATATATATAGATATATTTTAATATAAAATAGCATATAACTATTATAAATTATCCTAGTTTCACAAATATTAATAATATTAATTTATATATTTATTTAATAAATTAAAAAATACTTTATTTCTTTCGTTACATTATGAGTTGTCATTATTTTATTAAAATTGATTATTCTTAGATTATATCTTAAAGACCTAATTATAAAGGATGTTAATATCTTTATACTGATATAGATAAGTATTTAGCTATGGTACTAATATCTCAAAAACTTATCCATTAAAAAATAATTAAATATGTTTTCAATGTTAAAATTGATGAATTATTGATTATCGATCATAGCAAAGATAGGATTTTAATATGTTAATAAAGATTAAAAGTTAATTATAATGAATAATTTACCATTAATACATTTACGATTTATTCAATAATGTTTTAAAAGCTAAAAACTAATTTATATTACTCCCAATTTAATTTATACAATAAATGAACATTTCTTTTTTAAGTTTATATGAGTATTTTACGTTTTTTTTTGAATGATAACATTTTATTATACCATAATTAGACTTTATAACAATTCTGCAATGAATTTTTTACAAAAATTAAATAAATATATAGTTGTAATATTCAAATTTAAACTTTTACATACTACTTTGATGATTTTTTTGGTGAAAAAAATTGTTTGATATAGTAGTATGAGTGTAATAAATAATATAATACATGGAATCTTTAATAATAATATTCTATAATCGTGATATTCATAAGTATTGTATTCTTATACATATAATATGATTACAGACATATGTTGAAAATAGATTAATGTGCCATTAACACCAATGTTGAAATATATCCAAAACAACAATCATATAAGTTGTGATAATACAAGTGATATAAAACAAAAAATCGTACTTTATAAGATTTATATTTGACCACTATGATTAATAAAAAAGTATATCTTTCGTACATTATTTTATGAAAGAATTCCTATTAATAAATAATCTATTTAATTAAATTATTATTTATATTATTTAAATCAACTTTTATTAGTTTTATTACAGTTCGTATATGAAATAAAATATTAAATTATTTATAATATGAAAGATTTATAAATATAGTCAGCTTAATATATAATAGGACTTAGATTGAGCACATCATAATTTAAAGCTATTATGCATTTTAAATAGTTTAATTGTATTTTATTTAAAATTTTATTATAATATAATAAAATAGTGTTGAAAAATCTAAATTTTTGATTATCAATAAAACAATGATATTTTTGTTTACTCATAACTATCGATTATAAATATTATTTATCCACGATATAATAGTTATTTTTAACTATAAAACTATTAAGTAAAGTTATTTTAAAATAAATATTATTTTTTACATGATATCAGTTAATTTATGAAGGATATGTGCAGCGGGAAAAGTTCTTACTACTCTAAATATTAGTATTTATCTATATTTATCATGATTTTAATTTATATAACCTACTTAATTGACGTTTTTTAGTTCTTTTGCTACAAAATAAGCGTATTTATTTTAATTTAAATGTTATGTTAAATATTATATTATTCTTAATCCATTCATAGCGAAGACAATTTTTCGCCTGAGTTTTCAAATAAAAAAAAGCTATTTAAACATAATTTTTATGCTAAAACCAGTATATCAATTACTTTTTTGTGAAATACATAAATGATTCATATCTCTGTGGGATAAATAATATGTTTTAAGATTGTAAATCCTATTAAGTTATAGATCACTAAAAAATCAATAGAACAAACTATTACAGTTTTATCCTAATTAATTAAAATTTCTAAGAAATAATATATATATATATATTTTAAATTAATAAATTTTTATTATTCTTAAAAGTATATTTATGCAGATTATATGGATAAATCGCTTATAAAATTAAAAAACTATTCAATAGCTATAATATTTATCCCATATAAAAATCTTTCTTTTATTTATTACACTTTATACGAAAAATCTTTTTTAAATTAAAATTACGTAGCAATTATTGATTAAAATTTGGAATAAAAGTTTGAAAAATAATAAACCAGCATATTTTATAAGTGCATTTATTTAGTATTGAAATAATTATATGAATGTGTGAGATAAATAATTAATATTTAGTTTTCTATCATTTATTCCTATTTTTATTGTTAATTATTTAATCAATGCTTGTAATAGACTTTTTCGATATAGCATCTTTATTGTTGTAATGATATATGGGAGGATGAAAAAATATTTGAGTTAAAGGAATTATGAATAATTTAACATATTTATTATTCAAAAAAAAATGTAAATTTTTTATTAATACAAAAACCTTTTAAATATCATATAAATTTATTATTTTAATTAAAACTCTATTACAAAAAATGTAGTAAAATTTTAAATAAAGGTATAAAACATTTCAATTACATATACTTTGCCAATTATAATAATTAGTCTTTGGCATATTTGTAAATCTTTTATTATTTATTGAATGAATGAAACTGTATATATATATATATATAGATATGTAATATTCTTAGCATATAAATTTGTAATAAGAAAAAATTCTTCTATTTATTGCGTTATACATTTGTGATATAACATTCATTTTCATAGTATGCTTGTTAAAAATGTCTAGCTGGTATAACAATCAAAAGATATTGTCATATTTTAATGTTATAGATGTATTTCCAAAGGTTAAATAGTAGATTAGAGTAGAAAATCATATTATTCCTTATATTTATAGGGTTTTTTAGCATCTTTCATGATAGAATATATTAAAACGAGAATTTAGGTTTTGCATTGAAGGATTCTAACTAATGAGCAGAGAACTACTGTATGTATTTTATATGAGGAATAAAAACTACAATAACACACATTTATACAAATTATCATATTATTTAACATTTATTGATGATAATATATGGCATATGTTTAATATGAAATAATTTGTAATAGTAAATACAGATAACTTGCAACATTTGTGTCATGAATTTGATTGAAATAAATTTTGTAATTTTATGAATTGGTTAATGTTGTTGTAGAAAAATCAGAATTTCTCTTTCTTAGATTGTATTACATACAACTGCCAAGTTAATCATAACTAATCATAACTAATGTTGTAGTAAATAAGATTAGTAGCAGATTTTGAGTATATAAATTGATTCAAGCTTAATAATACCTCAAAAAAATCATATAATCTATAATATGTGGTAAACAACAACTTTGAATGATATTAAAAGCTTAAGTAATGCCTAATTATTTTATATGAAATTATGGACTTTAAATAGAATAGTTGGAAATATTGCATTCCAAATTTGGAAACTTAAAAATTTTTCAAGCAAACTTGTTGTTTATCAATAAATGATGGTAATTATTAATATAATAAAGGTCAGGGATGAATAATCTTATTAGAATAAATTTAAGTTGACCTAGAGTATGATTATAGTGTTGGTAACGCTTGTAAAAGTAAATTTAGTTGTTTAAAATTCTGTATTATTGCACCAAACTATATTGACTTGTTTTATAGATTGATACTTGGAATCATGAGAAATATAGATAAATATTAATATTTAAATTAGATAGAACTTATCCCGTTAGAAATATCCTTTATAAATCAAATCAACTCATGTAAAAAATATTTATTTTAAAATAGCTTTACTTTATAATTTTATAGTTAAAGGTAACTATTATATAGTTAATAAATAGTATTTATAATGGATAGTTATGAGTAAACAAAAATATCATTGTTTTATTGATAATCAAAAATTTAGATTTGTCAACACTATTTTATCGTATTATAATAAAATTTTTAAAGAAAATACAATTAAACTATTTAAAATGCATAATAGTTTTAAATTATGATGTGCTCAATTCTAAGTCCTATAAATTAAGCTGACTATACTTTATATCTTTATTATTATAAATAATTTAATATTTTATTCATATACGAACTGTAATAAAACTAATAAAAGTTGATTTAAATAATATAAATAATAATTTAATTAAATAGATTATTTATTAATAATATAAAATAAACATTTTTTGTGCACAAAAATACAATCAAAATATATTCAACATAGAAATAAAGAAATAAAAGTATAACGATCCAAGTAAACATTTGCTAGAATAATAATATAAATAGGTAAATAAATCCCTAAACCTATATAAAACCTGAATTTTTGTAAATACATACTTTTTTAATAATAAGCTTATAAAAAAATCAAAAATATCTTTAAATATGCTTAGAAAAAGAATAAATTACATTGTGAATATTAAAAAAAGTTTTAATCATCAAGTTTTAAAATTGTTTTAAGTATTTTACAATTAAATATTAAATTTACACATTTTAACTGATCAATAGGCACTGTAAAGCTATTAAATTATGATTATTAAATGTTATCATAGTTTTATTTAGATGTCACAATAGTATTAGTAAAGTATATAGCTCTATTTATATGTAATATATGTTGAGCGTTTGAGGAGTGTATAATAAATAAAATTAAATATAAAAACTGTATGATTTATGGAATTATTGAATATTTCTCTCAATTTTTATTAAAATTTAATAAACCTGAAAAAATTGAATTTCTTATTGTTTATTTACATTATATTAATTAATAAAATATATATACTTTACTTTTAATAGTATTAATTATTTTTATATCAA
>JRUX01000807.1:0-42316 GCA_001407235.2 Kudoa iwatai | reverse complement strand
TAACAATGGAACACTAATATATTAATAGTTTAATAAACATGGTAGGAATAAATCCTTAATTTTTCAACACACAAGATCAATAGCACACATGTATATGCTAAATAATTGTATAAAATTAATAGTAAAATATAAAAAAAAACATACAACTTATCATTGACATTAAAATACAAAGCAATATTCCTAGAAATAATCCTCCAGAAGTTATACTTGCTGGCATAGCTATATTTTGATAAAAAATTTATTGAAAAATGAAAATATATCAACATACTTATGATTCCCCCACCAATTATCATATTTGCAAGATTAACTGTACTAAAAAGTCTAATAACAATATATTTGCACTAAAAAATCATATACAAGTCAATAAATATATATAATAAATATATTTATGATTTGAAATAATAAAATTATATTGAATGATATTAATATTGTTATAATTTTTGCTAATAGATTATTTAAAAAAACAAATAAATTATAGATTCCATTACTTGAGATAACTTGTTTAAAAAATCACCCATCTCTATCCTATAATATCCTAAACTAAACCATTAAATTAAAAAAATATATATTTATATATTGATTTGATAGATATTAATATAGTTTGATGAAAATTAAATAAATACCTAATAAATATTTCTTATATAATACGACAAATAGCGACAAACAATTTATTTTAAGTGAATTAACAAATATAATCCTTTCATAAACATTTTTATCCGTAGAGTAAGATCTAAATGCATCTAGGGATAAAAATTTATCTCTGGGATTAAATTAATTTGCACATTGTGATCTTTTATCCTAATAAAATAAAAAAAAATTATAAAAATATTTTATTTTATCACTTATATTAGATATAACAAATAATAAAACATACTGATTAACACATTTTCATCTTTAGAGTTAGCGCTTATTTTTTAGTATTTTAAAGCTAGTTATTAAGAAAAAAGAACTTTAAAATATATCCACTAATTTTATAGCTACCATTGTTTTAAATGCATATCATTATAGTTAGAATAATCTTTGACATCTTTTATGCTTATAACAACAAACATATATGTAATTTCATAAATATAATACATTTAGAATAAATTTTAATATTTTTACTTTAAATAAGTATAAAAATTGTGGTTTTATATAAAATATTAAAATTTTATTACTTTTTATTGGATTATAAGTCACATATTACGTATAAATTCATTATATTTATCTTTAATAGTAATGTATATTAAAGTATAGTTTAAAATATATTACCTTGTAATATATTTTTACTAAAATTTGTTAATATAGCTCAAATAAACATTGAATTAATGATTTAATTAAAATTTAAAGATAGATACCATTATATTTTTAATAATTAGTTATAACACATTTATACTTTTATAATATCCTGTCATTGATTTAAGCTAATTTTAGCTTAAGTAAATTATAATATAATATTATTGACGTGCTTTATAACCATAATAAAGTTAATAAATAATATCTTGAGGAACATTTTTCACAAAATTAACCCTATTTATAAGTTAATCTTATTTAAATAATTTATTTAAATTAAAATAACGTATATTGTTCAACTTTATACAATAATAATACACAGTATGAAAGATTATATCGGTAAAATTTATAGCAATGGGTTTAATCTCTTATAAATTCTATATTATAAATAAAAAAGAAAGCAAAAAATACACTGTTTACAACTTTAATGCTAATATATCTATTTTTAAATATAAATGACATAATAAAAATTGTTTTTCATGTGGCTAAAGTACAAATTATGTATAATCAACTATAAATCTATCATGAATTCAATCATTATTGTATCATATGTAATTTAAAAAAATAATTATCAACTACCAATATTAGCTCATACTACTAATAGTTATATTGAAAACATTTATATTATAGATATGTAAGTAAATGTTATTCATTATTATTATATTTAGTTTGAGTCCTAAAAAAATAATATATCTTAGTTTTTTTATATTCAATCAAATTTTGTTGATTTGAAGTTTATAATATTGTATAAAACAAGTATTAATATTAGGTTTCTACCAAAAAATACTTAATTTTATTATTCAATAATAAAAAACATATTTTTTTATCCTACAATGTTTTTAAACTCTATATTAAACTATTTGAATCCTTTATTTCAATTAATGCAAAAATATAATCATTACTATCTCATAACAACTATTACCTTACTTTGGAATGATATTATAATGATTGTACGTAAGTCTTGTTCTATATATCTAATTTTTCTGGTATGCTTGTATTAAAATTTAGTTTGAAATCTAAAATAGTTATTTATTAATTTTATTTTACTTTTTCATTAATATATTACTTTCATTTCACATAAATAAAATGTATTTATTATGATAAACAACCATTAGTATTCGACAAGTTTTTTAGTCTATATAATCAGTAATTTTATTGATTAAATTAAAAATACTTCTAATATTTAATTTATCTATAACTGCATAAACTTTACCAAATTTTCTTATTTAAATCAAACACCGCTACCGCATAAATTAAAATTTCGGTAATTATCGTGTTTAATACGCTTAGAGTGATAAACCTAATTAATTAGAAATAAAAAATTCGTAGTTTGTTCGTTATTGTTCGTATAGTTTGGAAATGTAACCATAAAAACGTGCATTTTATACCATATTTAAAATCAAAAAATTAAATTTCACTTATATTTACCTAATAATAACATAGTTATTAGTCAAAATATGTACAGATTATTGTTATTTAACACTAAAATTAACTAATTGAATTATTTACTAAAACAGGCGTAATTTTCTCATAATACCGTCATATTGATATAATATATTTTTATCATTAATATCATGAATAATTATAATAGTTTTAGAAAAGAATATCATTTATTGGATCTATTGATATGATCAAGAGTACTATTAATGCTTTAGTTAGAGGATAAAATGGATGTTTGCCATTTATTTAAAAGAATATTTTTTACGTATAAGATATATACTTGAAAATAATAAAATATCATTTATTTATATATCATTTCTAATTATCGATTATAAATTAAAACAGCCATCATTACTTAATGCATATATATATATCATGATGTTGGCAGGCTTTAATTGTGTACCCATTGTGAATGATATGTTGTTAATAGTAAACTATTCATTAAGTATTATTAAAGAATGATATTTTTTATTACCTTTTAAATTGCTAAAAATTAATAAATGCCTTCTTTTAAGCTTCCATATAGCTAAAAAGAAGATTCTATATGATAAACGTATTAATATAATGAAGATATTAGGCGATAAACCATTTTAAATTATATAAAAATTAAATTCAAATTAAAATGTATGTTTTATAAGAAAATATGTTTATTTATTTGGCTATAAATGATATATTCAACATTATATATAATCATTCATTTTCCATATTATAATTAGAAATTATACAAGTCTAAGTTATATTTTATGATTGAGATATAATGTAAAAATTTATCTCATAAAAATGATGCTATATTTAAATTACATGATATATACTATATGAAGTGTTGACTCCAATAATATTACTGCCATTATATAAGCTCCAATAAAACAATTAAAAGCCTTTTTTAACGTATTAAAAACGCATATGCAATAATATCAATGATATTATATAGTTTAGGATATGTATGAAAATGATCAGCTATGATATCGATTTAAATTGTGAAACATCCTAACCTACTAATCATTTACAATGTGTGCATGCAAAGCTCTAATATGTTATCTATTTTAATGAATAAAGTATAGTTGTATCATAAATCGATATTATAAAAATTATGTATTTATTTAAACAGAAATAAACAACAAAATAAGATGAAATAATAAGATTATTAAGCTATATAATAATGTAAAAGACGCAGTAGAGTTTTCACACGTTTAAAAAAGCAAATATAATAATATTTATTAGATATTTCAAATATTCATGATAATAATCTGCTCTATAATAAGTCATTATAATAAAATTTACATATCAACTATTGTTGTAAATGTGAAAGATAACATTAATTTTCAGTGAAAATAGCTATGTTAATTACTAGTAGCATTTCTACCAGAAAAATGAATCACACCAAAACCTATTTGGTAATGCAGATGTATCAGTGAAAAAATCATAAAGACTAAGTGTAGTAGCACCTACAAGTACACACACTCCAAAGATAACAATACACCACAAAACACCACAAAATAATGATGTAGGTTTAAAAGTTTTTAATTTATATTTCATATAAATCAAAGGAGGTAGAATAAAAACTAAATTTAGTGTTTATCTATAGATAATAATAAATGATAATTACCTAATGGAACTGATGTAAGGGAACCCTATATCAAAAATATAATAATGTATGTTAAAAAATAACCCTACCGAAACTTGTATAACAATATCAATATTGCTATAGTATGCTCCAATAAGATAGACTATTACCAACAATATAAGGGTAACAACATAATAGCTATATTTAAATTTTTCAAGTTTCAATATTGAAATGTTCAATAACACCTTATAAAAATTATATAAAAAATGATTATTATTATTCGATTGCAAAAATTACTTCTCTTGCTGAAAGAATTTGAAATGGATAGGTTAGGATTACTGTCACAACAAAAATTAATCTTGAAACATTAGCAAGATTATCACTTGAACAAAAATAATTGAACAAATTTCCTACCAATAGATGCACATAAAAAATGTAGTAATAAGTTAATAGAAACTTTTATGAATAAAAAAATACAAATATTACCTTTTAGGAAAAGATTAAACATGATAAAGCATGTACTAACTACTGTAATATTAATGAATGTTATGAAAATATAACCAGAAAACAATAAATTGAAGAACTGAGGTTTAAGTTTTTTGGGTGTTGTTCTATAGGCATCAAAAATATTGTGATGGATAGTATAGGCTTAAAATGAAAACAATTAATAATTAATTTTATATTATAATTACTAAAAGCCATTTTAGCAAATGTTCTAGCAAAATATATATGAGAAAATCTAAATGTATTAGGATGTACATATCTAAAAAAAGATTAATGATTTCGTAAAAATTGCATGATAATGAGATTCATATATCAATAAGTAAATTAAATGTATAATTTTAAATTTAATTTAAAAACTACCAATTCAATTATTTTTTAATTTTATATAAATCAAATATACGTAAAAGTTGATAATATATATATAATTAGAGTATATTGAGAAATAAATAACATTGCAAACTGATATATGAATAGAAATTATTGATGTCAAGTTACGATTTAGGTAATATTGATGGTATTCTTGCTATTATAAAGAACATGTAGAATAAAATCATAGTTATAGTGAAAAGCGATAACTACCATACATTTAGATATAGTAATAAAGTATTTACAATATACGTTAGCAATTTGTGACAACTTTTTAAACATTGAAAGTGGTAAAAAGGTAAACAATGTCAATATCAACAAAACAAGTGATCTACTATTAGCAAATAATGATGTAGGATCTATTAAGATTAACAAATATTAAATATCATATGTCTATATACAATGTATAACATATACATACAATAGAAGCTCACAATGATTATAACGTTATCAGTTACCAAAATACAAAAAGCAATACACACTATCATATGGTATATAATCAATATAGATAGATAAAATTACCGAAAAATGCATAGACAAATTGTGAAAACATAGCAGTGATTAAACCAAATTTTCCAAGAATACTTCCAGCTAATTTCTAAATATATATTATGATTATTTTCTATTCAAGTATCACACATTTTTTCATAAATTACACTTAAAGATAGCTATATTATAATTTAAAAAAAAATTTTTGACAATATAAATATGTGTATATAATTATTGGATGAATTTACATGATAACTATATATCTTGGATTCTTTCATACATAAAACAAGTAATGAAGCAGTAAATGCTATAATTTATTTTATCAAAAAAATGAATATATCACAAAGTTTCTTACAACTTATGATAGCCATGAAAGGACATAATATAACACCAAAAAATAATCCACCACTTGCTACACTAGCTGGCATTGCTAAAATATAACAAAAAGTTAATACAAATTTAATCAATAATTTCTATCAATAGGTAGTTAGATTTGTATATACTCATGATTCCACCACCAATAAGCATATTTGAAAAATTTATAAATGTCATAAATTTTTTGATTGCTAATTTTAGCTAAAAATTCATATATCATAATATATACAAATAATATATATATATTAAGTGGTTGAGTATACATTTGGATTATCACCCCACCAATTGTTCCATTTCTTGCGTACAACAAAAAATATACAATTTGATTTCTTATATGAAATACTTTGATACTTTAATTCATTTTTCTGTTAAGAAATTAATGAGATATTTGCTATTAAAAACAAAGCAAATTAATAAAATACTTCATCTTCATATTTAGAATCATCATTTATTGTAATAGGTTTAACTAAATAAAATTAATTAATTTTTATGAACTTTTGCTGTAATATTTCGATATGGATATACTACTCATCACCAATCACTAGTAGCTCGTTGTTATTTTCCTGCTCTAAATTAAATATTAATCCGATTATAAATTAATAGTGATGGCGTGTTTTCCGATGAAATAATTTGTTGTCAAATAATATAAATATTATCGTAGAATATATATAATATGCTGATTTACAAAATTAAAAGCTTTTTGATACAATTCATTTACAATAAACATATAAATAACATAGGTATCTAAGTGATTTTAGAGTTATAAAATAAATTTAATATAATTTGTGGTAAATTAGCGGTCATTAACGATAATTATTAAAAAAAACTCGTTTCTAATTACATAGCGTGTTTTCATTTTTTTATTTTATTTTCATTCTATTAAAATATTATTTTAACTTGTATACATATATATACTAATAATTTTATATCTATCTGTTCAAGTAGTGATATATTTTTAATATTATTATCTTTTAAAGTTAAAAAAACTGGTATAATAGTGTAATTGACGAGTAGAATAATTTTTAATGGCTTTTTATCGTTAATTAATCCATATAAAATGAGATAATATATTTTTTAATTCATTAGTTTCCTATTAATAGCACCATTTAAATGTAATGTAACTTTGAAAATTTTATATTGAAAATAATAATATAAATAACTAAATTGAAATTAAATATAATAATATTAATTTATTACTTTTATGTGTAGTAACTTTAACCATTTCATTAATGACTCCTTTTATTTATGTTAAAATCAATATAAAAACTTGAATAAAAAATTTTATTATTTACAGATTTATAATTTAAATTAACACTACTGTTATGAAAAATTACTTATTACAATCATACTATCATGGATCATATTCTGACAATGTTTATAAATTTTAACTTTATTAGTAATTTTTTTAATTTAAAAATTATATATAACAATATTTTCTTTCCTATTTCTTAATAAAATCATTAAAAACTATCAAATAGAGAGTATTACTTATAAATGACTTGGATATTAATGAGTAGGACTGCAAAAAATCTCAATCTATAATCTATAAAGTTTTTTTGCAATATTTACAGTTTTAAAATAATTTATAGTGATTTATTATACAATAAATGACTAAAATTATTTAAAATTTGATGCTTATTTGAAATAAAATATCATTATATTAACATTAAATAATTAATTTTTTCCATTTAAAAAACTTTATACTATAAATTCTTATATGATTCCAAAAGATTTTCATTTATTAACCTAAATATAATCATTTTTATTAGTTAATTTCCATTAAAAACTAAGTAATGTATGCTTTACTTGTTTACATATCCTAGTTTTATCATAATAGTTTTTTTATCAAATATTATGACTCATCTTTGAAAATACTTTGCTTAAAGTGTAAATTATCTTTACAATATTCTAAATTGATAATTTACCTGTTTATTTAATGTTTTATATAATTGTATTATTTTTAGAGTGTAATTTAGCTTATAAATAAGTTCATCAGTCACCAATATTATTCGTTGAATCAATAATATTAAATATTTATTAATGCTTGTTAACATAATAAATCCAAATAGCACACTTATTCCTTATTCAGGTCAATTTTACATTAACTAAATTAATATAATTATATCTTTTAGTTTAAAAACTAATATTTTTAATTTTTTTTAGCATGACCAGTTAAAACCGCGACCTGCGCTACGCTAAACGTGACATTTTATTGGCGCGCAAGCGCAGATTTAAAAATGGCTCCTGTGTGTTCAGTATGCCGACTTAATTTGGAGTTGGATACAATGAGCTCTTTAATATGTAAATGACGAAATGTATAAAATATATATTGTTAAGATGTGTTCATTTAGGTGGCCATGTTTTCCATACGTTATGGTAATGTTAACCTAAATAGAATATATTTTAAACATTGATTTAAATTTAGTGTAAATCAATGGTTAGCTGTTATTAAAACATGTCCAAAATGTCGAAATCCTTCTTTCAACTCTCAGAAATTATATTTTGATACAAAATATGATATAGAAACAGAATGTAATATGGAATTGGTAGAAACTGCTAATGAGCACAAAGTAACATAGTCATTTGATATGTTGTCCATCTATTTAAAGTTAATTATGATCGATATTAAAGTTAAATTCAAAAATTCATCAATTAGAATTAGAAATTTCTAAATTGAAAGAAAACAAGAAAGAAACTGATGACATGTGTATTCATCTTGAATCAATAAATTTAGATTTAAAAGTAAATTATTATGTTTCTAACATTTTTTTATATTATCTATCCATCGCTAGAATCAACTAGAAATTATAAAAGAACAATTATCTAATCACAGAAAGCAAATAGAAGAGATTCACAATTTAAGAAAACAATTAGCACTTTATGAAAAGTAAAGTTGCTAACAATTATAATAATATAATTAATACTTTTATTTAAAAAAATAAAAGTATTGAAAAGGCTCTTTCTAATTGTGAAAATGACATTTCTGATATGCTTACTACTGTAACGTCAACACAATCCATAAATGATATAATCACATATTTTTGTGTACTTAAAAGGTAATATTTAGTGGATAAGAATAACTTATATTTTCATAATAGAGAATATGATAATTTGAAAAGATTTCATGAATCAAATTGTAAAAATACTATCGAAAAATTAAAAATTAGTCTCCATTCCTATAAAAAGAAACTATTGATCTATCAATCATCTAAAGAATCACATAATAACATCAATATACAGGATAGTAACCAAATTAAAATAAATACGTAAAACATTTAAACATTTTTTTCTAAATAACCTACCTATAGAGAACGGTTACCTCTATCTAATATTACCACTGAGCATAATAATAATAATAATAAAAGTTATTTATTGCTTAAATCTATTTATAACATTTGTTTATTAGAAAAAAATACTTCAAATTCATATAAACCAACGTATTTTATATTAATTAATAGATATAGAAATAATTTTTTATTTATAGTATTTTACCTACTGGAATTTCAATTGTATCCAATGTCTCTAATAGAACAAACCCAAAGCAACTTACCACTCCTTATGATATTATAAAATATAGAGAAAGAATAAAAAATAGACAAAAATTTTCTTAGTTCATTACTTTATTATTGTATTTTGTTGTACTCAATAATAAAGTGTATTGATGCTATTTCATTCAACATATTTCTTGTATGGTATTTTGATTAACATTATATTTTAGTAAATAGATTTTGTATCATAAATAAATGTAGATAAAATTAATTATCAGTTCTATCATGTAAATTTTATAAACATACTCTTTTGAATAATTTTTTTTACGCTAGCACTATTTTAAAGTGATAAGAAATCAAAAATACGCCAGTTATAATCTTTAGTTAATATCATATTATTTAATGGAATAATATTGTCATTTTTCTTTTATAAAAGTAAATTCATCTAAACAGAGTTTGAAATTTAGGTGAAATTATCTTTTCACAACTAATATACAAGATATGCATTTTTTTTTAATTATCTTAAATTAGATGCATTAGTTTTAATATAAAACATTATTCAATCTAATGGTATTAGCATTTACTTTGGTTCTATAAACAACCGCCACAAATTCCATTAGTTATTATAACTGCGCATGTGCATGCGTGTTTGGTTAACTAACTTAACTGTTGTTAGATGGTGATATGAATGTATTTTTAAAAGGAAAATCGTTGAAAAGTATTTAAAAATACATTGAAATATAAAATTTAGTTGATTTTAGCATTAGGAAGATTATTTCAAGCATTATCTAAAGTTGACTCCAACCTACAATTTGAAATCACAATAAATCATGAAAAAGAGTCTCAAGGTAGTATAAACATGCAAGTAATTTTCTCATTAAATAAAAGTAGATCAAATAATTTTTAATAGAATTTTTCAATGAAAGCATGTAATTTAACAAATACATGTCTATTTAATATCACATTGGAACCAAATTTCTTTTCCAAATTGGAAATTCAACCTAATATTAATTCACTTATAAATAGAAATAGTGATAAATTGTTCTATGAGGTTACAACAAAGGTAGACATTTTTACAACCTATTACCATTAGTATAGTTTAATATGGTGATAGAATCTTACAGCTCATTTTAAAGGTGCATCATATATAGAAAAACTAATTGAAGAATGTATGTTTGGTTTTGAACATAGTGACTATATTGTTATCATATTTAAATATAAAACAAGTAATTATTATACATAAATAATGTTGGAATGCTTCTATTTGTGTCATATTTATTAGAAATAGTTAAATCATTTAAAATCTATTGTAATACTATATCAAAAAATGATATTTCATTCAATAAAATGGTGATTGATAATAACGACACACTTGTATTTTCACAAAAGTAATCCATCCTATTAATTTATATTTTAAATCAATCATTTTTGAAAATGTTTATAGTTTATTAGAAATGTTTATTGGCCAGTTTTCTCATGAATGTCATTTGTTACAATTATCCATTCAAGATCATACTATTCAACTAAAAAGTGTACTTCATTGTAATTATTTATTTTATAATCATTAAAAATTAATGTTTTTCTTATTTATTATATACAATAAACTAATTATATAAATTTTAATTATATTTCATCTACTACATTCAACACTCTAATCATCAACCTTACACATTGCTACAGTGCGCATGCGCACACGTTATAATGATTTTAAACTTAAAATTTATGCTTTATTCAATTGATTGTTGTAATATTATTTTAAAAATAGATGATATTGATGAATCAGAAACAGAACAAAATTATATTAGAACACAATTTAATTTGTCATATAACGATTTCATTGATACTCATACAACATCCAATTGCAAGATAACATTCCCATATTCCTATTTAAAAGTAATATCAATGCTTCAAGATGGCCAAGAACATCATATAACATTAAAATACAATTCAATGATTCAACATTCGTATGATTTTCACTTTTTTTTATAATCAAATAGAAAAAAGTTAAAAATAAAAATATTGATAGAAAAATTTCTCTTCATTAATTAGCTAAAAAGTGAGGTAATAGTTAGAGAATTTGTTAATAAATTTTAATTTTATTTCTGTATGTTAAAAAATATCTCAAGCATTCATTTTTGTGTTTAATATTGAAATATATTACTTCGAAATATTTTATACAATTATTAATTTTTTATTAGCTATCATAAATCAAAAGTTGAAATTAAATAAATATTTTATGACTTTATAAAAGGATTATTTGTTTAACTTGTATATGTTTTCTTCATAGATAACAATTGTATTCGTTGCTGCGCACGCATTGTATTGTAATTTTTATTAATAATAGTTTTTTGAGTTTAAAATTTCTATTGATATTCTGATTATTTTATAGATCAATCTTATTTGAAGTTTCCCTTCATAATTGTAAATGTCAGCTCATCTTATGTTGTGTATCTGTGACAGACATATGTAGTATAAATCGCTTGCTTATACGATTCATTCTTTGCTAAATTTCATACCTTTATTTAGATAATTCAACTAAAAATCAACAATTATGTGACAAGTAATAAAAATTTGAAATTTTTTTTATTAATAACAACCCATTTTATAGTGATCAAATTGAGTTAGGTAGTAAATCATGCAATTTTGACCAAGTATTTAATAAATATATTACATTGATTCTAACGTGAAAATATTTTTATAGATAACGATAGATGAATCAACCTTCAATACTCTATTTAGGGATATTATTGCGTATTCGGATGTAAATATACAATTAGTAATTTTTTTATTGTTTAAATTAATACTTTAGAGAAATAGGGATGTCTTGATTAATCACTCTACTGATATACTAATAGAGAAAGATTCCAATTAAATAAATAATTTACTATTGCTTTTATTTTATAAAAATTTTTAATTTTGTATTAAAACAGATTATTGCTTATTTCTTTACTATTCGTAGCACAGTGATAGTTATCAATCATTGGTTAAATATTGTACCGATCGCATGTGATTTGTTATTATATCCTCTATGAAGTCATTGTTATTAGATTTGTTTTCTACTTCAAATATAAGGCCTATAACTGATATAAAAGAAAAGCATATGGATAAGTTTTTATTTCTGATAAAATTATTGTGTCAAGTACTAGGAAAGAGCGTTAAAACTATTGTAGTGGCGAACTATTTAAATACGATACGAATTTTAGCTGGCATAAAGAATGGAGTGGATACAAAAATTGGACTAATATATCTGAGCTAACATAATGGAATATAGAATATTTCTAGGATAGTTTGATAGGTGAATAATAATTTATTAAAAGTTACAACTAGTTAATAATTAACAGCAATATTTATAAGTGATTGTTCACGGAAAATATATAACAGAGTTACAAATAAATACATTAATTTTTTGGTAATATACTCGTTGATAATATAAAAAGGAGTTATAAAAGCTAAAATGAGTACCAGCGTTTTATTTTATTTTGTTTTTCTATTTCATATCCTTAAAAAAAATGATTAGAAAATACTTTTATTAATGGTTTATACTAGGGTAATCAATTTTTTCCTTTAAAATGGAATTTAGATCACCTGATATAGAATTGGAAACTAATTGGGTGTTTTTATTATGTAGATCTGATTGGTTTACACAGTCAGCACGATGGTTAGGATTCAGGTCAAGTGTCGATTCTTTTTGTTTAGTCTAATATGTATTATGATGCAAAAAAAATATTATTTCACATAATAAATAAATACTTTTATAGAATGAATTTTGTGTAAAGAGTCTAAATTTGGTAAAATGCTATGATCATGTTGTTCTAATACTGTTTGTTGTTCATCTATGTTAATAGTTACCGACTTGATTTGATTTTCAAAAAATTCAGACAACAAATCTCTAATATGTGTTGATGACATTTTTTCTAAATTTTCATGCACTTGAGCAAGCTCAGAAAGACCCCACTGAATGTGTATTAAGAAAAGTTGCTCTTGTATATGAGATAACGATAACTTATGTCTTATAGTTTTTTTATATGGTGGTAGATGCAATGAATATCTATCTTTCCACATATCTGTTGGAATTTGTACATACGTATAGAATAGTGCTAATGGTATTCCCATTGAAATTAGAAGAACATATAAAATTGGTGAAAATATAGATAACAAACAAAATGTACATCCACTTGCAGTGTTAGATTTAAATTTATTATATTTTTGTCTCATTTTAGCATATATCTACATTTAGTTTAATCAGTTATTTGTATAAATTTTAAATAAAATATTTTTTTTGTATATAAAACATTACCACTGAAGAACAGTAGGCTGGTAATACTAACATGGTAATTGGCATTAGAAATGCAACAATACAACTAATCCACAATGGACTAGATGTCATTAAAGCTATTCTCCAACAAAATGTTATTTTTGAATTCCATTTTCTTTTACCAAAGTAGGTACATCCATTTGGTCTAATATAAAATCAAATATAATTTTTAGAATAAATTAAATAGAGTTTTGATTTTGATGAGATTAATCACTATGACAACAAAAAATTAAAGAGATTACATAAAATAGTGTTTGTCAGTAGTAGGTTGCATGCAAAGCCAACAGAAAGTAGTTTTACACATATTACAAGTAACAAGGTTACATTTTCCATCATTTTCTTTAACGACAACACATCTACATGTTGGGCACAAACGTACATCATCATTATTATTACCCATAGTATTTAAAAGATTATTGTTTATTGATGAAATATTCTATACCAACATATTTAAATATTAAATAAAAAAATGTTTTGAAATACTTGTGGTAAAGGAACATTTAAATTGATTTTTAATGATGAAAAAATGGACATGGCACTTTTATGTAGACCATAGAGTTTATTAAGGTAATTTCTAGGCCATAAATTCATACTTTTTATTACACTTGATGATATGGCTTCAATACAATTTTTTTGTGGATGCCATTTAGATTTACAATGAAAACAAAATGAAATTCCACAATTTTTATTTTGACATTTAATTTTAGGACAATCTTCACAATTATCTGCTATAACAGCATTACTGCAATTTTTACCAGGGCAGAACCGTATATTTGGTATTAAAATTAATGTACGTTCTAAACAAATTTTTTCATATCTATAATAATGAATAGTTATATCAATTTTTTAGGAATAATTTTATTTTTTATGTAAACAAACATATATATATATATAGCATGAAATACTGTATAGATATAATAATACTATAAGCAGCACAATCATTACACTTATCTATGAAAAGTTTCACTAACTTAATAGAGTTTGAAATTAAAAAAAAATGCAATGTGTATACATATGAGTTTGTAATTTTTCATAGCATATTAATTATTAGTGGTTATAATTTGTCACATAAAAAGTATAATATTCAATGGTTAATTCATATGACTACTAATTGTAGTCAATAATATTACTTTTCATAGAGTTGTTTAGATGTCATACTAACAACAAGTCCAGAATCCATATCCATACGATTTATTTCACATGATAATAGTACATTTTTAATTTCATTAGGATGTAATAAATTTGTACATTGATGACAGCATAATTTGTCATTGTAATTCACTGTAATTTCCTGATAGATATAATTTACAGCACACATTATACATATATCATGTTTACAACTAATCCAATGAACAAAATCTTTATTAGTTTTATATGCTAGACATACATTACATATTGAATTTAATTCAGTAGCTATATTATGATTATTATTGCATTTATTTTTATGATGATTAGTATCATTTTCATCTAATTATATTATCATATAAAACTATTAATTTATAATTTTTTTTTAAAATATATTTACCATATTGAGATTTTCTTTCCAACTTTTGATTAGGGCGACCATTGTTATCATTTTTAGATGTATGAGGCATAATAACCTGCTTTTCAGAATGATCAGAACTAGTCAATACTTGTTCTATAGTCCAACACATAAAAAAAGCTTTAATTTTTCTTTTTTTACATTTATCTAACTTGAGTCGCTTTAATTTTTTTATGATTAACTTTTTTGAACAATATGTACGTATGTTGAACGCTATGTTGTAATGAGATAATAAATCTTTTATTCTTGTGGTTGATACAGTTAGTATATGAGGTTTCTTGAGTGTTTTTTTACCAATTGATGATGGCTTATAGGATTGAATAAATTCGTTAGTCAATTCTAACGCATTAATGTCTACTTTATGAATATTAGTACAGCTGTTGTTTTTCATGGTTATATAAGGATTTATTTGATCATCAAATTTATAAATATTATCCAATGATGACAGCGACATGATATACAATTTATCACCAATTCAACTAAAAAATATCGTGATCTTTATAGATTAAATTACACTTGTTGATTAGTGTTAAAGAAGCGGCTCTTATGAGACAAATATTTTTTCTCAAGACGTTTTATCACCAAAAATCCAGTTATCTATCACACCTCTCCTGCTTTCAAAGAATTAATAAGCGACTTATACCGAGAACTCATTTCAACAATTACAAATCTATGCAGACACTGTGATGTTTATCAATATTTATATGATTTTATTTTGACTATAAGAAAAAAAAAGTGCCATCATTAATGTTAAAAGTTGTTAAATATTATTCTTAATAAAATTTTATTTTTCATTCAATATTTGTTTACTTTTAATCAATATTTTAAATTAGTTACTTATTTAGGTGTTGCTTATCCTTTGGTTAATCTTGTATACTTTGTAGATTAATATGTTTTCTGTTTACATGTTAATTATTGTTTTATAAATAACTCATTAAATAATAATTTTACTTATTTAGATTTAATTTTAACATATTTAAAATAAAAGTTAAATCAAAAATAGCACAAACTATAAAAATAAAATAAACAAAGTTTTCAAAAAGGATTAGGTTATATACGCATGAGTATTACGCAGTTAATCTTCTCATTGGTGTGAAGCCGCATACTTTAAAAACATTCAATCTCATAAACAAAACGTTAATTCTATGCTCTATGACTATATTATGTTTTGAAAAATATTTAGTACTTTTAATTGAATTTTGTTTATATAAAATAGTAGCTTTAATGAACTGATTAATTTAATATTGCGTGCGCGAACATATACCTATTATAACAATTTGAAGTATGTTATGATACAATATGGACATTTCCTTTTAAAATTATTAATATAATATTGATATGTTTATTAATATTATGAGAATAATTAACAGTATACCAATTTTAGTATTCCTTTTTAAATTTGTTTAGATTATATAAAATTTGATCCTTTAATATTACGTTGAACTATGTTATATATTATTATAATAATATGGATATATTTAAAAGAATATAATTTTTTTATGTAGCTATTGACTTAATATATTATTAGGTTACTAATACAATTCAACTCCAGAGAGGTTAGTAAGTGTTATTTTCTGTGTAATATCATAGTATATTGCATTTTATTAAAAATATGTTGATATTTTTTTTTTAAAAATTTGAACAGCATTGTCATTGTTTTTCTATAAAAAATTTAAATATTCAATAAACGGTTATTATGAATTTATATTTACGATTAAAATAGGGTATTATGGATATGATTTGATTATTTAAAAAGTAACGTGTAAACAAAAAAAAGAAGACAATTTGTATCATAATAACTATTAAATATGGCTTTAATAACAATAATCCAATATTCCTATATATTTACAATAAATTTTCCAATTAAATAAAGTATTTACTTATTTTTAAGATAATTTAAGCATATACTACTCAAAAATCACACATTTCACACATATATGAAGCGAATTTAACATATCTTGTATCATATTTGCATATTAGGTAAATTTTTTATTATGTTTAAACTCATTTTAGTTTATTTATTTATTTATTTCTTAAACAGTATCAATGATTTATGAAAAATTTGTCTTTAATCATGTTAGTATTAAGAGTGGTTACTATGACACCACTATGATCATGATCAAATGTTACAACAAACATATCGTTTATTATCTAAACTTTTATTATGTGTTGAGCTAAATAAAAATCAATATGATATAAAAATAATTATCATAGAAAGTTTCTATTAGTATAATAAATAAAAAAATTATTTTAAACTAATTTTTTGGGTAATGTTTATCAAAAAAATGCTTGTAATATTAAAATTCTTTTAAAAAATCGTAATTTTTATAAAAATGTATTCTATATTGATTAAAAGATAAACTACTACTATAACAATGTTTCAATAGTAAAATAATGTTAATAACTATATGAAAATGCGCGAGCATTTGTTAATTAACTAATTTGTTGTAGTGTAACGTGTCGACTTTTAATATGTCAGACCTAACAAAGAGATATTTAGATGAAAAAAAACGGTAACATTATAAAATTAAAAATATTTTTATGAATAAAAATCAGTTTAGAAGAAAGTAAAAATGCTAGATGTCAACGATGTTTAGAATCTGGACACTGGACATATCAATGTACAAATCCTAGAAAATATATATCACAACCAAGTAGAACACAATTGTTTAAACGCAAAGCAAAAATGATAGAATTAATGAAAAAAGCTAAAGAATTAGCGTAATTTTGATATCAATTTTTAATTGTTAATTTGTATTAGAGAAAAAGAGGCTGAAGAAAAGTATGACATAAATAAGAACGATTTTTTTAGCTAATTTTTAGAGCAAAAGTAGCTAAAAAAAGATATAAAAATTTAACTGGTACCAGCGATGATACATCTTCAACATCATCAGAATCAACGAGTGACAATGATAGTATGAGTGATTCCTCATCTGATAGGAGTGATAAACATCAAAAAAAGATTAAAAAAGTTGGTAAAAGAAAATAATAAAATTTTTTATTATTAACTATCAAATTTTTGGTGTAATTAACATATATATATATAATATAGATTATTTTAGTTTATTCATATATTATTTATAGCTAGCTATTTCTTCATGATTTATAAATAGGCATAAATTCTGTAGTTATTATTATTAAAAAAAACTTATTTTAATATATTTTTAGAATTTATGTTAAAATAAATATGATTAACATAAAATTGTTTATATTTCTCATTAAAGTGTTGAATATTTCATAATTGATTACATTTACAATGTGATTGTTGGCATTCTATAAAAAACATAGTAATATTCTTTTTTTACTATTAATATAATTTTCATTAATAATTTATTAGTGTATAGTAACTTGAGGAAAAAGTTATAGAGAGTTCTTGGTAATTGGAATAATAATATTAGTAACAAAAGTATCATTTATTACTATTCCCATATTAACTAGTGAATTGTTTTAGATATTATTATATTTAAAGTATGTTTATATACAATTTCTTTTATATTTTTAATAGGTTGATATTTTGTAGCTAATCATGTGCTTTTGTAAAAATTTTGAATGACTCAAAAATATTCATTTTATGGTATATTTTGATGCTATTATAGATATATCTTATTTTATTATTAATAATTGTATATGAATTTATTGAGAGAATAACAAATTTTTTATGTTTTTTTAAAATGCTATCCATATATAATAATATTTACTACATATTTTTATAAAAATTTATTGTTTAATAATATGAATTTTATTGAATCTTAATGTTTATCATAAGAAATTTTATATTCTTATAAAAAAACCATTATCTAATCTAAATACATATAATATATTATTTATTAATATTCTATTTTATAGAAAAAACTACTTTTATGAGTATATATATATATTGATTATTATTATGTTTATTGTAATATTATATATTTTTAATATGAATAATTTTAAATTGATGTTTTTAATAGCATTATTATGTTGTTGATGTATTTGAAGCCTAAAACCAAAATAAATATATGAATAGATGCTTCTGTAGTAATAACACCTATCACTGACAATTATTTATAAAAATTTAACTATTATTAATGTTAATTCAAAAATTAACAAAAAATTCATTTCTTTATAGTTTAAATGAAATGAATAAATGGTTAGATGTAATGATTACCGTAGATATAAATATAATTTATAAAGTAAATAATCTATAGATAGCATCTAATCATTGTTAAATTCCATGTGAATATTAATATATCACTTTAAACAATGATAGCGTATGCATTTAGCATGACAACAATGCACTTAATTGTATATACTGACAGGTATTAGTAATTGTCAGTAAAAAAATGATGGATGAGATTATTGGTAAAATTTCATTTCAAGCTAAAGCACTATCATTAGATGACTTAGCTGATATAACAAAAAATATACATGGTAATTAACAATTTTACATATTTTTCAATGATAAATATAGCTACAATTACATTGGATGCTAATGATGATGGATACATTAATTATATGTATGTAGTTTTTATTTATTTTAATTTTAATGACTATAAAGTGATAAAATACTTGTTGCATTGAGGTTGGCAGCTGAATCTAGCTATCCTATAATAACATGGCAAACTATTAAAGCTTTGCAAGTATTTTTATGCACTGTTTTTATACATTACATTATAGTATTATTTTAGGTTATAATAAAAGATGTTGTTGCTAATTCTAATGATATTATGTCTATTGAACAATATATAACAGTTTTAAAATCAATGACTGCTATTCAATCAGAATATATACCATCTATAATGAAAGTAATGTTATTTATTATATTTAGTAAATAATTTTCATTTTCCAGTTAATAATATCTACATGGGATTATGCAAAAGAAACTAAACAATTTAAATTTGTACCAGAATTAATAAAAGTATATGTTTTTTAATGTTTTTATATGAAAAATAAATTATTTTCTATTTAGTTATGTTGTATGTGTTATATGTATGGTGAAGATTTTGATGCAAAAGCTATTATTAAAGGAACTATTGATTATATTATAAAAGAAATGTGTAGTTATACATTAAGATTTGAAGTAATATAATATTTTTAGTGTTATAATTTTAAAATTTAAATGAAAGGATCTAGGCCGATATAAATTTGTAATATTCAAATTATCTGTATCAATTAATAATGAAGGTATGTTTATACTAAAATTAATTTACTTTTTTTATAGTAATAGTCATAAAATGATATAATTTATGTAATAATATGGTCTATTTAGATAATAAACAAAGTGATGTTGAATTATTGAGAGCTTTATTTGAGATTTTTGAATTTTTAAGTAACCAATTGAATCCCAATTTAAAAACGTATATAAAATAAACAATTTTATGAAATAATAATGTTATATACAATAGATCCATCAATGTAGACTATATTATAATGGTCATACAAAGTATATCAGTTGTAATGAATCAAATACCTGAGATATTATCTAATAATAGACATTATGTTGAAAAATTAAAGTATTTTGAATATAATGTTTAATTATAACATATAATATTTATAATAGCGGAATTTTAATACCAAATATATTAAAATATTTGGAGCCTAATTACTTGGAAAGATTATGTGTTTTTGATTCTAGTTTAGAACATAGGCAATCTTCATCAAATAGCTCTGAATTATGTGAATCTGATAAAAGAATATCAAATTCAATTTCTTCATCAACTGAAAATAGCATTCAAAAAAATGATTTGGATGAAAATATAAATGATAATAGTTTTCATATGAATGTCAATCATAAAATGATTACTGCTTTGGATTCTATATTTTCTATTACAGAAGCTATGCTTCAAAACTATTCTGAAAATTCTAGAATGAAACCCGGTATCAACAAAGTGATATTCTCATTTTTATCAATGAATCAAAAAGAATGCAATATTGCCGTTATTAAATTTTTTTATAAAGTAGTTAATATTTTAACAAAAAATTATATTATATAACTAATTTAATGAAGGTTTTGTCAAAAATTGAGTTTTTTCGATATATTTTTCAAAAACCACTACATAATGTAGAAAATAACCATATGTACTATCATGTTGCTAATTTAAGTAACAGTAAATTAGCTGAGGATGCTGACTTGAGTAGACTTGACTTTAGTTTTTATACAAAGTAAACTTATTATTATATACCATTATAACATTATTTTGATTCATTAGAATCAATTTTAATTGTGATTATAAAAATTGCATATAAATATGATTTTTATAGAAAATTAAGTTTTTACGTTATACAAAATAAACATATTTTTTAGATTTTTAGATTATATTTGGGTTTTATTACGATCTGGGCCTAATAATCGAGAAAAATGTTCCATATATAAACTTTTAAACACAATTTTGGTTTCATTTGAAGAATGCTACAAAAATGATTTACAATTTATTAAATTTGATTGGTCCAAGTATAAATGTTTGGTTCATTCATCTAATGACATTAAATTTGGTATATTTTCTATTATAATACCATTATAAAATCGTTGTTTAAACTAAAAATTATATTAGAAGAAAACAGAAAGTTAAAATATTTACTAAATGGGACAGAAAAAATCTTGAAAAAATATATGGGCCAAAAGAGAAGTATAAAAACAAATACTAATTATCAAAGTAAAATTTTTAATTAATATAAATTTTATAAAATTTAATAAATTCTTAAAAAATTTAGAAAATACTGGTCAAATTCAAAGGGAAAATAAATATGAAAGCATGCCTTTATTAAGGAAATGTAGATCTGATACTAACATATCAAGATACAAAATGGAAAATACATTTTTAAGATGTAATTCTGATATTGACATGAATTCAAAAGGAAATGATTCTAGTGATTTAATCAAAAAAATTGACAAATTTATTGCTAAAACAAAATCAAAACCATTAAAAAATTATAAAGGCATATAGTTTATTTCATTTTTTATTAAATATACTAAATTTAACTATATATAGAACCTTCAAAAGGAAAAATAGTTGTTGAACCAATGGTAGCAACACCTAGAATATTTAGATCCAAAAAACCCACACAATCTAATAGTATATAAAATTATGCTGCTACATAAATTTATTAGATAACAATAAGCTTTTTATTATATTATTTTAATTCAAATACTATATAATAGGTAAAAAGTATGTTAAAAAAGAAACTATTAAAAAACCCGAATGTAAAGATATACAACAAGAATTTATAGAAACTGTTTGTATAAATATGATTGCTAATATGGACAGTATAAAAAATGATCAAGTGAATATAAAGAATTTTTATGATATTGACAATCAAATTCTACAATTTTGTTATGAATTAAGTCATAAATGCTATCAAAAATACAAAGATAATAGTATGATGTGCTGGCTTTTTAGTGATAATTCAGTAGAAATATTCTATCTAATGTATATTGGTATGTTAGTATTTTTTTATTGTTCAAAATCAAAAATTACTCAACTATCCAAGCTACCAATTGACATTATTCGTAAAGAAATAAAGCAATTGTATAATGTTGATGAGAATTTTGATAATCTTTTACTGTCTATATATGCTTATATTACAAAAAATAATTTGATTTCAAATGAAAAAAACAATATTAATCGATTAAATGATGATATTTCAGAAAAACAAACTAAATTGGATATATTTATTGAATCTATTTCAATTACATTGCTCCATATTTATGTGGTACCAGATCAAAAAAATGATCCTTATATAAATATGAATGATAAAGAAAATTCTGTTTATAGATTTTTACATTTATTTACTGATATAATTGTTGTTGGATGTATATGTCTTCTTCATAGTGATATTAATGATGATCAAAATACAATCAAATTTAACCCAATTTTTGATGTAACCAGTGATACATTATCACTTGTTACAAGACTATCTTTAAAACTTGGTAATTTATCATTAAAATAATATTTTATTTATATAAGTTATTTTTACTCTAATTAAAAATATTTATAATATAATAATGAAATGAAACATAGCCAATATTATTATCAATTAATATTTATTTAAAAAACATTTGGTTATATTTATGTGTGATGAAACTTTAGGAATGTGGGATGTTCATGACAAAACTATTGAAATTATGTGTGATCGTATATGTCACAGTGATTGGATATATTTGACTGATGAAATGATAGGATTTTGTTATCCACATATATTTTGTCTACATACTGTAATAAATTCTGCCTATACTCTATTGGGATGTTGTCCTCGTATAAGTAATTCATGGAATTCAATTTTTCGAGCATTTAGGCAAATTTTACAACTTGAATCAACAAGTTTACATACAAAGTTTCACCAACAACAATTAAATGTTCAGATGGAACAATTAAATTCTGAATCTCATGATAATAGAAATGATTTTGCATTTGATACCACTGAAAAATGTAACAACGATAAAAATGATAATATTAAATCTATCCTTTCACTTTCAAATGCAATGGAAGCATTTTTTCAGTGTGCTTTTAAAAATATTCCTTTATGTGATACTATCTGGTTATTAGATAAAATGATTGAAGCATCATATGAACAATTAACTTTTATTTCTGATGTTTTAGAGTTGAGTAAGAAAAAAACCAATACACACACAATAACACCTTCTCTACTTCAATTATTGTATCCTGGTTCGACATTTCTTTCATCTATAAATCAAGGATTTACCAGTCTTATTGAGAATCATAACCTTAACTTATTTGTTGTAATGTTATGCTGGAGAAAAGTTACCAATGTATTTTTTCAAACATGTATTTTCAACAATGAACACATACAATGTTTATCATTTTCAATATTAAGTGATTTAACTGAAATGGTTCTCAAATATATTCCAGAATATGGTTGTAATTGTTCAATAAATTTATGGATTTTTCAATGTTCATATGATAGACTTATTGAATTTTCAGATTTTTTTCGTTATAAAGTACTTTATAATATTTTTTTTACAAATAATTAATAACACTTTTCTTCAAGATAATACAAAAAGTTAAACTATTTATTCAAAATGACTCTGTTTTAAAAAATTCAACTATTTCTACACTTTTAGACTATATATATAGATGTTGTTTTTGTGATATACCTACTATGAATCATGTTACTTATAATAATCAATTAATAGAAGCATTTGAATCATCTAACGATATTTTTTCTTTTATTTTAAATACTGATAATAATCATACTAATAATGATATTTTTAATGTTTGCTATTGGGATTATTTGATATCATCTATGGATATATTGGATTCATTATATTTGATGAGTAGCCAGACACATTTTAGTGATTATAAAGGACACATTGAATGTCTTGGTATGTCTCTAACAAATATAATATTCTGTTGTCTTAGATACATTAACACTACTACTACTACTACTAATAATAATAATAATAATATTAATAAATTTGGTTCTTTCTATTATGATGATCCATTACCTTTTCTATTAGTAGAAAGTAAAATTAATCAAAATATCTATTCTACTAACAAAGTAGAACTACTCTCAAATGATTCATCCAACTGGATTAAAGCTACAAAAAAACATATATCTTCTTATCTAACTATTCAAAGTAATTTTTTATTTCATTTTTCTTTATTTTTTTTTAATAAAATTAAGAAATTGTAACAATAATGGAATCAAATACACAACATTTAACACTGTTACAAATATGTTTAACTATTGTTGACCAATTGACATATTTTCTTAGTGAAAATTCAAATATAAAATTAGTAGTATTATCTGATCTATTAATAAATTGTTTTATGGATCTTATAATTCGTAAAAGGTCATCTATTAATTGTTATCATATTCCATTAAATATATTGGAAAGATTTGTTACACTTATAACCAGTAACTATATTCAACTACCAATACCTGTTATTGATAAAAAAAGAAAACTTATGGGATCAATAAGTGAAGAAATTAAATTACAATTGCACTATGAAAAAAGCTATAGTCTTGTGCTTCATCATTTACTTGATATGTGTAGATTAGTTGTTTGTGAGACAAATTCATTATCTAATATATCCTATAAACAAATTGTGTATGTATTAGATATATATATTTAATAATTTATTGTTAATTTAGAATTATTATTAATAAATATCTACCTAATCCACTAGATAAATCATTGTCTATTGATTTTTCATCTATTTCCTATATCTACATTAGTAGTATAGTGGATTGTATGAGTGGATGCATTGATGATCTATCAATGTATTTAATAAATTTAATTAATTGTTATCCAATGGGATCTCTTTCACTTGTTGGTGAAACCCCTTATAATGTGGGTATTGTAAGAAAAGATGAACAATCATTTATACCTATTAATAAAGATTTGAATGAACTTAAAAATGAAAGAAAACATATTCCTCAAAAAGTATTTTTATATAATAAAATATGTCATATTTATTAGAAAAAATCTATATTACTTAGGTATTTCAAGAAATTACTAATATAGATATAAAAAATAGCGCTCAAAATGATGAAAATTTTTATATTTATAATCTTTCTATAAAAAAATCAAATATAGAAGGTGAACAAGAAACAAAACTATCCATTTCTGTTGATGATTTGTATATCCATCTGATGAATATGGAACTTTTTTTGGAAAATTTAGCACAAATAGGCATCATTCTATTGGAATATATGAAATTTTTATTATCAAATAATGAAATAAAAAATACCTTATCTACATCTAAAATAAAAAATAAAAAACCTACTTCAAATGTCAACATAAAATTATCTACTAAATCTCATACTATTGTTAGTAATAACAACACTAGTGGAATTACATCAATTGCAATCAATGTAGAAGGTAGTATATGTATTATTATATGCATGTATATGATTATTATATTTAGAATTTTTCTCATGTTTTGATTCTATATTAAAATGTTTGAATAAGATTGTAATGAAAACATTGAAATTTGATAGTTGTTTGGGATTGTGTTTTCTTTTACAACAGTTATATGATTTACCATCTCAAGCTACTCTATCTCCTATAGGATCTAAACTTCATAGAAATAATCTTCATTTACTTATTAATGGTTATTTACAATTTAACAAATATTATCAAAATATTAAAACTAAAACAACATTTTCAAACAGACAACACATGAATGATTCTAAACAACCATCCATTAACAGTATGCAAATACCACATCCCATTTCTAATAAAAATACTCAAAAATTATATAACAATATTGATTTATGTAACAAAAATACTAAAAATAAAGTTATTTTAGATCGTTTGAGCATGCCATCTTCTTCATTAAAAGTAAAAAAATCAATAATTTACTATATATATATATCATTAATTATTTCAATAGAACACAAGTAATAACAAACAACAGGGATCAAATATATTGGAAAAATTAAATTTTTACATTAAATCATCGTTAACACTTTTAGGTTGTGTGATTGTTGGTACAAAATTACATAGTGATATTGATAAAGATTTGGCAATTATAACCAATTGTATAAAAGATATTTCTGATAGTTTTATAAATGATGATTTGGAATTTCAAAAAAATCTTCTTAAAGTATTTACTACACCAATCAATTCTAATCATCCATCATATGACTATTGTAATTGGTTTGATGAAGAATTATTTGAAGGTTTATCATTAAATGAGTATAGAATTAATGAATTCAAAAAAATAAACAAAAAATGGATTATTGTCTTGGAAAATCTTCTTGATGAACTACTTTCATTTAATATTAATGATTTAAAAATAGTTTTTCCACCAATTTATTCACTATTGTCCAATATAGTAAAAATATCTGAATGTCTGGAATGTCAACAACGTCTTAACAATCTTGTGGTTAGATCAGGAAAATTTCTTTAATTAATTAACACATTTAAACATATTATAATGATTTTTTTGACCTATCGTATGATTCACTATTAGATTGTATTTCTTTTTTTAAATATTATTCATATGAAAAATAATTAAAAAAAATTAAATTTATTGAATATATAATTTATACTTAATAAATAGATTTAGTTTTTTTAATATTATTATATGATTAACCATAATTAATAGTATTCTTATAAAATAATAAGAATAAATTTATTCGTATTTTATCTATTAAAAATATATTAAATGACTATTTTTTTAATGTAATTTTATTCTCTATTTTTAAAGATTAATGCTAATTTAATCATTTAATTAAAAAATAATCATGTTGAAAGTAGATTATGTTTAATAAAGTGTGTGAAATTTAAAATAACACTATATTTGTATGTTACTATAGGTAAAATGTAATATCTATTTTTGTTTACGTAAATAGTATTTAAACTATGAAATATAATTTAAAATATATGAAATAGCCTATTTTTATATCGACATTATACCAAAAATATAAAAACCAAATGAAAACCATAGATAGATACATATTATTTATTCTAATAAGCTTCATATTTAATATTTGTATATTTTTATGTATATGTTATAGCTATCACATCTGAATAAGATAATTTTAAGCAAAATTTTAAATATTGTTATGCCAAATGACAATGTTGTGTGAAAATATACTAAATATGGTGTGATATGTAACTAGATTCATTTATTTTATATATAAAAAAATAAATTATAATAGAATTTAAATAAAAAAAAGTAATTGAAATAGTCCATGTGTAAATGATTCATTCAATTCTTCACTATATCAATCAAATAACCATTATAATACCTTTATAATATAGAGATTATTCATGTGAAATTAATAACAGATAAACTGATTTTTTAGTGATTAAATACAAATAATCCTTTTAGTTTTTTGATAGTAAAGAGCTATATGTTTCAAATTTTTATTATAACTGTGTTTATTTTATCTTCTATGGAAAATCCAATCACAATTCATGACAACTATGTATAATTCAATAAATTATTACAAACTATATATCTACATGAATAAAATTTTAGTATGGCTTTATATTTGATGCAGGTTCAACAGGTACACGGCTAAATATATTTAAAATTAACAAAGAAGTATCACCACAACCAGCATATTCCTCAGATCCTTACACAACATATCAATATCCAGTTGTTTTTGTAAAAAAAATGGATTGCAAAGGTATATTATTTATAAATACTACTTTTTAAACTGTAAAATATTTTATTTAAGTACCGCTAAATAATAAAACAGATACAAAAGTAGTTATAGAAAAAATTGATACATGCATAGAATTAGGTCTAAGTGAAATAAAAGAAAATCGTGTTGCTAAAATTTTATGGCTAAGATTTGTAGGTACTGGAGGTCTAAGAAAATTAAAGTACTAAATTCTATTTATTCATTTTTACAGTGTCAAATATATATTTTTTTTAATTAATAAGAATTGAAAATTTGGAAAAATTTAATGAGCTTATTATGAATATAGAAGAATATTTTCATAAAAAAGGTTATACTCTTCCATATAAACTAAAATTTGTACAAGTTATTGATGGTTTATGTGAAGCTTTTTATGGTTTTATATCCTCATGCTATGAAGAAGGGTCATATGTAATTATATGATAATATTTCGATATAGCAATACATTTTTTTATATATTTAGAACTTTAAAATTAAAGGTACAATTGATATTGGTGGATCATCTACTCAAATTGTTTTACCACTTAAATCAGATGAAATACTTCCTCAATTATTTATTAAAAATTCTACACAAATTTTTGATCATAACTATAGTTTTGGATCTGTTACATTTGATTGTGGTGGTTCAAACAATATTAGAAATATATATTTTATCAATATTATTGCTGTAAATATATTTTTATTATACAATTTGTTTATATATTTTTATTAATTAAAGAATTATTCAAATCTATCAAAAATAGATCGAATTATAAGCCCATGCCATCCTAATGGATTTATTGGGTCAATTGAAGCTAATTCACTAAATAATACATGCACTTCGTTGTTATTTGATAAATTAAATTTAAGTAAGATAATTCAATTTGAAGGCAATGGTGATTTTGCTATGTGTAACCAACAACTTGCAAAGGCATTATGCCACAATTCAAATGCCTACAATAATGATGTATGCATTTTCAAAGAAAATCCAAATGAACATCCTATAAGTGTCTCCTATCCAATAAAAATCAGAGTATTGATATTTATATGAGCAAAAATACATTATATACTTTATAGTTGTTAGGAGCATGGACGTATATGGCAGCTGATTTTAATACTGAAGATTATGATACATTAGTTAAAAAACTCAATGAAATGCTAAAAAAAAAATTATGTGTAATTTATCTTATAAATTATATTTTAGATATTATGTGTGTATGCTTAGATGAAAGGTACTATTGATAGATGTTTTGGAGCTTTACATGCTATGTTTATTACCAAATCTTTCATCAAACCTAATGATACAGTTATTTTGAAAGTATTTTTAGTAATTACTTCAATTTTTATTCTCTCTTTTTTTAGAAAATTGATTCAGGATGGACACTAGGTAAAATGTTAATGGATACAAAATATTTAGTAAGCAAAAACAAAGGAATTCATATTCTTATTGCTATTGTGGTATTATCCATGGGATTTTCAATTATAATGATCACAATCTTTATTGTTTACAAATATTCTATCCATAAATTAAGAGAATTTCGTAATTATCAAGATCAAATACTTATTTCTCAATAAAAGTGTAATTATTAACTAACCATTACTAGCAACTAATTCTTTAACAATAAATAAACTTTTATGCTGTTTCTTATTTATCATTATTATATATTGCTATATATTCAAATAATTTAAATTATTTACCTAAAAAAATACATTTTATTTATAATCAGTTCAAAAAATGCCAATCTTGTATCATCAGTCTTTAATACAAATCTAATTATTTAAAATAATTATTATAAAATATTAAATTATTAATATTTAAAAAAATAAAATCTATTGTTTATGAGTTCATATGGAATATTTTTAATTTTTGATTAATTATTTCTTTATTTTAATTTTAAAAAAAATATCGGTTATACTCGTCTTCAGTCGTATAGGGACTATATAGTGGGATATACAAGGCGGGACAATTTATGAATGAATTTTATTAAAGATTATAATTTTTATAATTGTATCAATAGATTGTTGAAAAATAAAGAAATATTTTCGAAAAAAGATTTTAATAATAAATTAAATAAACTATTGGTACATGGTGTAAATTTGGAGAAGATAGCTATTATAAAAATATCATTTATTTGTGATTTACATATTTACAATGAAAATATTATTTGTCATATGGTAGGAAATGAATTATGGTACTATGATGGTAATCAAAAATATTATAAAATCTGTTCAAATAGTGTTATACTAAAGAATCCTCCATATGTGAATTATTTAGATGATTTATCAAAAATAGGCAAATTCTCTGATATCAATCCTATATATATCATATTAGTTAATAGTGATGTTATTAATATTGAAATATTTAATGCACAAATATCATTATTAATATATGACTTTATGAATGTTAAAGTTGGGCAATGTTTTTTATGTTTATATTATCCTAATGAAAATGAACCAAATTCTTTATTGAATACTGTTTTTGATAATATTATTACATTGGTAGAAAAAGAAAATTCTGGTAATTTTTTTTGCTAATAAAAAATACTTAACAAAATTATAATTTTATAGTTTCATTGTCTCCATTGAAAAAAATTAAGCACTTTAATTTCATCAATAAAAAATCCATTAATATAGATAATATTAGAAATATTGAAAATGGACGTCATATTAATCTTTATGGTATTGTAGTTAATTTTTCACGAATTATAACTACCTATCAAAATTTTTATTGCAAAATGGTGACTATTATAGATGAAAATCATAAATTAGTTAATAATGATATGAGTATTGTAGTTTTTATTTTTTCTAAAAATCTAAAAGATATGCCTAAACATCTTGAATTTGGTACAATAATCAAATGCAATAATGTCTATGTTACTATGAGAGATGGATACATACATGGTTCCTTAAACTATAATTCATATTGGTATTTAATTTATATTTTTGCGGATATATTTACCATTTAAAGTAATAGATAGAGATCTTTTTATATAAAATATATATTTTAGTTTATTGATTGGTGGAAAATGTGATAAATGTTTATTAATTAAATTAATGTTTTACATATATTTTAAAACCATTGTTATATGTGCTCACATTTTTTTTTAAATTCTATAATGTATAATATTAATAATTAAGGATAATATTTCAAGATGAAAAAAAGGAAAAAGAAAATAATACTGATAGTTTTATTAGTCTAACTAATATCCAATCAAATCTTGATTTTATATATACACAACCAAGCATGATTGATAGAAAACGTGTTCAAAAAATAAGATTATGGTTTAGAATGAATCATGATACCATAAATTATATTTTTAATGGAAATAACGTCAATAAATTTGTATATAGTGATCAATTATTAACTTTTTCACAAGAAACCACATACCTATCTATACCTAATACCTATAATATATGTGCTAAAGTAGTTAAATTCATAAAAGACTTTTGATTAATTATATGTAATATTTTAGATTCTTGAAATTCATTCCTATCCTAACTATAACCATGCTTTATTGACACTTACTGATGGTAGAAGCAATAATGGTGTCAATATTATTAATAAACACCAATTGTTAAATAAGTTTGGAGAAAAATACTTTTATAGTGGCTGTAACTTGGATGTACTTGAATATTATGCTAAGAATAGAATGGTTTTTTATGTTGAAATATGTGGTAATGAAAATTATAATACTACGCAAAGACTTAAACCTAATGATATCATTGTAATACATTCTTTAAAGAGAACAATTACTGTAAATCTTATTTAATATGCCTTTTATGTCTTATAATCTATTAGTATAATGTCCATAATGATACCTTCACCATACTTTTAACACTAGAAAAAGGTTTTCAATATGGAAGGCTTATTGGGCGTTTAAATAATAATGATCCTATTTATGATTTGTTTATTGCTCAAATTCCTTCTGTTTCTACAAATCTACCTATTAGAATGGTTCAAACTACTCTTCCTTTGTATGCAATTTTAAATATTTAATCATGTCTAAAGTTTTTATTTTATTTTTTATTGATAAATACATGTATATATTAAATTAATGATTTCAACATTCAACTAAATATATATTACTACTATTTAGATAAAATAAAGTTTAATTCAAAATAAACATAAATTTGCTGTTAATCCTATTTATTACATTTAAATATTGTCACTTTTAGAACTACTGGATATAGTTCAATTGTCATAAATGAAATAAAGCTTAAAACAATGATTCCATACAAAAATATTATGGCAACAAATTTAAATGATTTAACCAGATTTATATCATTATACAAAGATTTTCTTGTGATGGCCAAAGCCTCTGTCAATATTATTGCAATATGGCCAAGAAACTTTATAGATTCATTAATCTCTAAATGTGATTCATGTCACATTGTAACATCTTCAAAAAATATATTAAAGAATCTAAATCCAAATCATGTAATAATTAGCTGTGAAAAATGTAAAAAAGGCAAATTAACCCTATTATCACGTTTTATACTTCTCATACAAGATGATAATCAATGTGAAATGGTTATATTATGTGGAAAAGAAACATTACGATTTTTAAATGTTGATAGTTATTTATCAACATGTAAATCATCATTATCTAAGAAAAATAGTTTCACCATGAATTATTATATAGTACAAATACTAAAAAACAAATCAATTATGAATATGATAGATGAAAAGTTGTTTTACCTATCAACATTACACTCTAAAAAAAATCATCATTTTCAAATGTTATTATATGGTGGAAATATCACATTAAACAACAATGTATCAATAATATATATACCATTTATTCGTATTATTTCAACAAAAATGATTTCATTTTAAATATTTATATAATAAAAAATAATAAATGAAATAGTTTATACTATTACATTTCTTCAACATCCCATTTATATGATTCATAATTGAGTGCTTTTCTTTCTGCTATACATTGAAATCGTTTTCTTTCAAAACCATTTGAACGATCAACACCATCCCATCTATATCCTGGTAAAATTCCAAAACGATTAGGTTCTGGCATTATTCCTTGATATTTTGGTTTGGTGTCAACATTTTGATTTTCTAAATGTTTTTGTGTTGATTTAGATGATGATTTAAGTTTTTTTTGTTTTTTCTTATTCAAATATTCAAACAAAGGATCATCAGGTCTTTGTTGATTTTTTAAATAATTTTCTAAATCTTTATCATCAGCATATCTATTTAATGGTTTTGACATTTCATATAAATCATCTTCATATTTTTTAGTTTTATCTTCAAGTTGTTTTAGTCTAAAATAATTCAATATAAAAATTTAGCCTTTTATTTTAAATTATAGTTAATTTACCCTTTTCCCCATTGTTGATATTGTTGAGCAATCTCCATTTGACGTTCTTCTATTCTTCTTTGTTCAATTTTTTCCAATTTTAAGTCAATTTTCTTACCAGTTTTTCTGTCTCTGTAGACTGTTTCATCTTCATTATTATATACTGAATTTTTATCAATATTATTAGTATCACTTGTTTCTATGATGGTTATTATCACAAAAAAAATTATTATCTACATTAAATTTACTTATAATTTGGGCATCAGAAATGATTCTTTTACGATTTTGTACAACTTTATGCACATTTGATGATGGTCTTTCAATATCTAAATCATCATCGCTATCTTTATTTATTGATGTAGATAATCTATGATCATATAAATCATTCGGTTATATTTAATTATTTTGTATGTTTAAAATACTGTGATTTTAATTTATTTTTTTCACAATTAATACTACTATTATTATCTTGTTGGTTGTTATTGGTTATGATAGTTGGTTGTAATGGATTATCATCTATCTTTCTATCCATTTCAACCATATCATTAGCTTTATTATTTATGGTTATAAAATTATCTTTTGAATATTTAGACATCATAAGTGCTTTATGGTTTCTTTTTGTTTCTTCTATTGCTTCTATACCATTTTTAATTGCTATTTTTTCATTTAGTTGATTCACATTTATATTGGTTGATGATTTGACATTATCATTTGTTAATTTTATAGGAATAATATCATCTACTATTAATAAACCATTATTTTTTTTAGTCTTTTTTTTCTTTAATTTATCTTTTTTATCAGTTTCTATGTACTTCTTTAAATAGTCTCCAATTGGATGAGACATAAATGACGCCTGCGCGAAATGCTCTTTAAAAATAAGTATCTTTTACTTAAAAGCTAGAGCGTAAAATTTAATTATTAAAAAAAAGTTAATATATTTAGATTTAATTGAATTAATAAGTATACAATAATTTTATTATAAATTCACTCAATGTTTTTCTTTAATACAAAATATCAAGTATAATTGTATTTTAGCCTATTCAGCTTATTGTTACATCTAAATTAGTAAAAAATATAATTCGAAAATTGCTATCATTATTATTAATTTAAAAATATTATTGAATGTATATGAAACACCATATTTTACGTGATATACTCTTGGTCTCTTATCTATAATAATATTCACGCATGCGTATTAATTACAATATCATGTTAATAAAAAATTTATATTATGTAATATTAATTTAGATAAAAGTATTCATTTAAATAGTTAATATTGAAATATTTTGTGCTAAATTATAATGATATAATTAGAAAATGAATATTATTTAATAATTAAATAAAATTATTTTTATTTAATTTAACTAAAATAAATATATATGATAATTATTTAAGGCAAAATAAAGTAAATAGTAAACTTTAAAGTGATTTTATATATTATTTACTTTTATAAAGGTTAATATCATGCGCATGCTCGTAACTAATTTCATATTTTATTAAATAAACTTTATTTATTATTTAATTCATAATATTTAAAAAGTATAACAATAATAAATATTTAAAATTAGTTATAATATAGTAGAAAATTGTATATAAATATATCCCTATACACTAAAATTTTTTAATATATCTCAATAGTTTATAGTATAGATATATTTTTTCTATATTAACTATGTATTTTAATAAAAATAGTAGCTATTTAATAATAAAAAAGTCATAACTAATCAAAAAAACAATCAACTAAGTTAATATATAACAATAATATGTTAAAAAATAAACATATTAAATTTTAAAAGGTATTATCTTTTTTTCTGATAAAGCAACAGCTGTATGAAAAATAGCTCCTATAAATATTCCATTGTTTGAGCATGAATTAACAAATCCTTTATTTGATGTTATTATTAATAGATTATTATTGGCAGCAGTTGAAAATATAATTTTGGTTCTTTCACTAACATTTTTACTATTTTTAACGTTCATAATTGATGATGATGAATTAATGTCATCATTTATAATAATTATAGTTTTACTGAGTTTTTCAAGACGAGATATCTCATTTTTACCTCCTACACATCTAACAATTTCAGATAAACAAGTCCAAGCTGTTTTACATGTATACAATTGTTTAGATGTTACTTTTTCTAGAATATAATTTTTAGTATTGGAAATTTGTTGTTCACAAATCTTAATGACCATTATTACACAAGAAAAGATGGATATTAGTATTATACTTGGTTATAAAGAACCTTACTCTTAACAGTTATATTGTTGATAGTAGTAAGATGGGTTGTTTCAGATATAAGAGCCATCATAGCTGTAATATCCAAAAATATAGCATTTATATTATTTTTTAATTCCAAATGATCCAATATATAATACTTTGGAATGGTTTCTCTATTGGAGGTCATATCTGATGATTTTGGATCATTATAAATTGTTCTTGATATCACTTTCAAGCCTATTCTGTTTAATAATATAATAATTGATTATCCAAAATTAATGTAAAATTTTATTTAATTACTTTTCAAGAGTAGATTTTACAGATAAAGTACAACCTTTAGACATATAAAATATAATTGTTGGCTGTATTGATTGTGTAAGACTTTTTATATTGGATATGAAATTATACGCTTTTTCAAGATAATTTTTTGATGTTATACCATTAATCAGTGCATCATGATAATATAATGGTGATTTAGCAACCACATTAATATATATTGATTCTGCTTCATTAGATAAATGAATATTTAGTTTTTTATTTTTTCTACATTCATATTTATCTTCTACACAATTTTCAGCTATTCTAATAGATCTATAGATAGCTGTTACATTGAATAATTTAAGGCACTATCGTAACAAATAATCCACTAATTTATATCAAGTATAAAACTACCTCAATAATAGCTATATAATGGTCAACAATACTATTGGATAATATATTAACTTGTTCATCATTTAAAATTGATATATTATGTTCATAAAAATGAAGACGAGATTCCAATGTAGCTTTAGTAGATTGTACAGATCTTTTAAAGCGTTTGATACCTTTCACTAAGGTATATTTTGATATAGTTTCCATACACATATCACATGAACTTATTTGATTTTTTAAACCATTAATTACATCCATTTTTTATACAATCACAAAATCAACTTTTAATTAAATACAATTTTCGATGATTATCGTTATTAGTCGTTATCTATCCTATTATGGTTTTTAAATATGGCTGCTGTTTTAGAAAAGTTGGTATTTTATACTTGTTTTTAAATATATATATTGATTATTATTCTTTATTAAGTAAAAACTTATAAAAATAGAAAAAAACAAGTGTGTGTAAGTTAATTACATTAGTTGTAGAACAATTATTACAAAGTATGTTGTATTAAAATTGTAATTGATGGAATATTTTTGTAGTATTTTAGATAAATAGTTGATAATGGCTAATATTCTTATATTATATATCCAATTTTTGATATATTTATTTGATTAATCCCTACCAATAAAAAGTTACTAAAAATCTATACATATTGTGTAATATTGATTATAATTACATTAGCAGACATTAAATAGAATATTTCTTTTGGATAGTTTTCAAGTGAATGCATTTTATGTAATATAAATATTATATATATCTATATGAAATTATATAAATTTATAGAACAACTATTATTTTATAGTGAAAGAATAGAAAAAAATACTTTTTGTGTAAAAATCACATAGTATATCATTAAAAGATTATAATGACCATCAATTAGAATGTTATTTTTATCATTATACTAAAATAATATATTAATAATAATTGGAAATGGTATCAATAATAGATATGATACTTTTAAACACATTGTACGAAATAAACTCCATTGTGTTGTAAAGAAAATGATGAATATTATTAGGTATATTATTATTTGAATAACTTCTTTTATTATCATATATATTTGACAGCTTTTGTATTTCTAATATCATATTATCCATTTTATATATATAGTTTATCTTACAAATAGAGCATAAAAAAATAATATGCATTCCAAAGAATCCAAAATATAGAATATTGAAATTGAATAGATATAGTCTATAATATTATTAAACTCAATAAATAAAGATTGATTGTTTAATGTATATACTTGGATAATTTGATAATACAATATGGCATATGGAATGATGATGATATTGATATATATGTAGAAACATGAAGCTATATTTTAATATCTAAATAAAATTAAATATTACTATGGCAATCAACATATATTATGGTAATACCATATCAGAAATTTTAAAAAGTATGATTTGAATTTTATGATCGATCATAGTAAATTTGAACTTTCTGTAAAAGCTTATAAAGTTTATAAAAAAAATGGTAAGTGATTTTTAAGTAGATTAAACATATATAATCAGCCTAAGTTGATAAATACAATATTGAGTGGTTTTTGTTGGAATGGGGTCGATCTGGTTATGACCACATTTTTGCTAGTAATCTAAACGACTGTAGTTGTGTTGAATGATTATATAATTACTGTGATATAGTATGATATAAATGATAATATTAATGTATAAAAATAGAAAATGATAATAGTTATGTATTATTTGTATTATTACAGTATAATCTTAACTCACAGCAACTATTCAAGTATTATCCAGATTGATCTAATTTAATCAACATCAAATTTAATAATAATTTTAATATATTAGTCTGAAGAAAAATATTATAATATTGTTTACTATCAAGTAATAGTTTCATTTTTAAACTTATATTAAATGATTAATATAGTGACATAGAAGAGTAAAAGATGTTAATTTTAATTTATTTAAAATTTATAGATAATAATCCATTTATTCATTAATATTAAAATTGTGGTATGTTTTATATGTCTCCATTTATAGATGTATCTTTAAACTAGAAAAAATATTTATCCATAGTAAATTAAAAACCATACAATTAAAATAATAACAAGATTTTTTTTAAATTTCATTATTTTTAGACAATTATTATGTTTTATTCTTAAAATACACTCAAATTTAATAGAAAATAAAAGATTTGATCTATAATTTTGTATTTCATAGTTAATATCTATATGAATCCATTGAGATAAATCCGATACTATAAATTATTATTGTATTGATTATTATAAAACTTTTCAATATTTCCATTTATTAATTGTATTTTAATTTAATGTTAAAAATTAAATATAATATTATTCTCTATAGTATAAAGAACAAATAAAAAGACACACACATTATTGATATTTAACATAATACTTTATGTATAGATTTTGTGTACTCTTTTTGTCAAGATTTGCATCAAATAAGATGATTATACAATTAAAGTATATAAATGATCATTTTCAAGTGCTAATTAAGCTACTTATTATTCCCAAGTTTATTGTTGAATCTTTTTTGTATAATACTTTCTACCAATTAACTAATAATTACTAGTATCTTAACATTAATATAATGAAAAATAAATATCAAATAAGTAGTTTATATGATATTCTATAGTAATAATATAATAGTTTTAACCTTACACTTATTATTAAGGTCAATAAGGGTCAAATTGCTCTTTTAGTTGTTTTAAACTTATTATAAATAATTTTAAGTAATATTCTTTTATAATTTTGTTTTAATTTCTCTACTTATCAATTTATAAAGAGTAGAAATTAATACAACATACCATCAATAATTAACATTTTAAATAATAATATTTTTTATTAAAGTTAATAAACATGTAAAATTCAATTCATATTTCTATGATACAAAGTAATTTTTCCAATTTTTTACTAAAATAAATATAGTTAGAAACAAATATAGTCATGTTTAAATTTTAAATAAATAACTTGATGCTAAGATCATATCAATATGAGTTTAATCTCTATATACGTCAAGATGCAACCAAATCTACTTATAAATGAATCTGGATAGCACTAACTAATTCTTTTCACCATTAATCCAATCATAGATATCATTTTATAATAATTAAATCTAAAAGATATAACTATTAATCATCTTGTATTATATATTCGTATTGAGATTCAAAGTAAAAACTAATATATATTTTTATAATTAGTAAATATAACTAATTTTTGAATATATTAAAACCAAAAACATACTCTATTTTCTTTAATAGAATTAAATGAGATTGGATGATGGTCAGTTGTCTTACTGATAAATGTTTACTATTAATTTAATAAATTATAATTCAATTATAAAAGGATATTTTTAGAATCTATCATTGTATTGGTACAAGTAAGTTATATCTATTAAAATAAAATTCAATAATTGTATACATATCAAATTTATACATTATAACATGAAAAATTAAACAATCCTATCTCACCACTCATTTTTAATACTTTTAGTGTCAATATTTTATGATATTTCCATTAAAAAACTTAAATATATTCACTTATAATTTATATTTTGATTAAAATGAGATTAGATTAATGATTCTTGAAAGTAATAATAGTATACATGAGTATTATTTGAATAATTGTGATTTAAAATAAAGAAACTAACTCAATTATGTATTTATACTTGTTTAAAACAACATAAAGCTATCAATTTCATTATATTATTAATCATTATATTTATGTTAGTTTTAAAATAAATAATTAAGTTTAATTATAGTAATTATTCATTTCTCTTTTATACATAAAAATACAACTGTAACTATATCTCACAAATTTACCAAGTTAAATTCTATTCTCATAAATAATGGACACAAATCTATCATACTACACTTTGGATAGATTTTATAAGAGGCCAAAAATTGATACTCATTATACTTTTATATAATAAATTCATTAGTTTTTATTGACTATCCAAATATGGTAACTAACTTTGTTATCATTTTTTTTGCTATTAGTGAGTTAATCCATTTAATTAATTCTCATCAATTAAAAACTAAATATTTTTGATACATTTATATTTATGTTATTAAATAAAAATATATATCTTAATAAATTTAATATTCATGTAAATACTATCATAGTATTTGTAAATGGTAACACCAATCAATGATGAAATAGCTAGTAATAGTTAATCTTCTAACTATTACCATGACAATAAGTAAAATTGGTTCTTTTGAATGAACATTAATATAATTTTTTAAAAGGTATAAATAAATTAAATAACTAAATTTTTAACATTATGAAGCATATATTTGTGAAAATTTAGAAAATGAACATAGAATAATAGATGTATTACGATTCGTGTTGTGTCGTTATTGTTCGGAAGCGTATGTGATATTAAAAATGAAAGTTTAGGCGTTTTACAAATAAAGAAATTAAATCTAATTATTATATAAATTATATAGATATTCGAAATAGTAGTAACTTAATTTTTATATTAAATATTTTTAGCTACTTGAGTTCACATAGTAACTAGTTTATTTAGTATTGAATTTGAATTATTCTTAAAATATTATCATTTTTATATTATTTATTAAAGATTTTACAAAAATTTCATATATATTTAGTAAAAAAATATTAAACTAGCTAGTATTTCGTCTATAGTAATGTCATACTATGAAGAAAAACAAATAAATATTATACTAATATATTTGTCCTATAAATCAAAAATTATTTGAAAATTACCTCATTTTTTAGTATGGTTCTATTTTTAAATTTTATCTACCATTTTTGATCATTTGATAAGTAAACTTTATTAATGAATTTAATGTATAAATGGGTTAGATTACCTATAGATATATGTCGGTAATATCTATTAGATTTCTCTAATGTTGGTTCATACTCATTATACAAAATAATAATCATTTTTTTTATATAATTAGGTAGTTATAAGTGCTGATATGTCTAATTTTTTATAGAAAATGAAAATATATTGGAAATATTTTTATTTTAATAACATGAAAAGTCTATAGATATTATATAAATCCTTCTATTTCAGCTTATCAAGAAATGAAAAACAATAAGTTTACTATTCATTATTTTAATGAATATAAATCATGCTAGGTTGGATTACTATAAATTAATATTTGTAAATATGTTGTAGAGCTATTTAGGTGTTATACATTGATTAGATATATTAACTGATGAATCTAGCTAGCTATAATCTCATTAATAGATAAATATTCCACTAATTATATATGGAGATCTAAATAGCTATTGATTATGAATAGAAATTATTCCATTAAAATATTTTATAAAGCTTAAAATTACTGCTTTAGTTATCAATTGTAGAAATTTAATTTCATATTATTATAATCTAAATATAATTAATAAAAAAAAATAATATTATCATTATTTAATTATTCTACATCCAAAATGTATTATTACTAACTTTTAGGATTTCTATGTACCTATTTATTAATTTTTTTTTGTTCACGCATAAAAACCTTTACCATGTATTTTTACTCGAGATTACCCACCAGCTATAGGCTCTCGAACAGGTCAGATCCTGTTTGGTGTAGGCACCCTTGGTTATCATCATACAAGAATCAGTTTAACTTGTAGAACATTTGTTCTTTTTAAAGTAGTGTGGAAGTTTTTCCCACTAAAAAACCTGCGTCCCGTCAGTCTACCAACTACCACACCCTTTAGGGCTTTCGCTCACAG
>JRUX01000806.1:0-42316 GCA_001407235.2 Kudoa iwatai | reverse complement strand
TAACAATGGAACACTAATATATTAATAGTTTAATAAACATGGTAGGAATAAATCCTTAATTTTTCAACACACAAGATCAATAGCACACATGTATATGCTAAATAATTGTATAAAATTAATAGTAAAATATAAAAAAAAACATACAACTTATCATTGACATTAAAATACAAAGCAATATTCCTAGAAATAATCCTCCAGAAGTTATACTTGCTGGCATAGCTATATTTTGATAAAAAATTTATTGAAAAATGAAAATATATCAACATACTTATGATTCCCCCACCAATTATCATATTTGCAAGATTAACTGTACTAAAAAGTCTAATAACAATATATTTGCACTAAAAAATCATATACAAGTCAATAAATATATATAATAAATATATTTATGATTTGAAATAATAAAATTATATTGAATGATATTAATATTGTTATAATTTTTGCTAATAGATTATTTAAAAAAACAAATAAATTATAGATTCCATTACTTGAGATAACTTGTTTAAAAAATCACCCATCTCTATCCTATAATATCCTAAACTAAACCATTAAATTAAAAAAATATATATTTATATATTGATTTGATAGATATTAATATAGTTTGATGAAAATTAAATAAATACCTAATAAATATTTCTTATATAATACGACAAATAGCGACAAACAATTTATTTTAAGTGAATTAACAAATATAATCCTTTCATAAACATTTTTATCCGTAGAGTAAGATCTAAATGCATCTAGGGATAAAAATTTATCTCTGGGATTAAATTAATTTGTACATTGTGATCTTTTATCCCAATGAAATAAAAAAAAATTATAAAAATATTTTATTTTATCATTAATATTAGATTTAACAAATAATAAAACATATTGATTAACACATTTTTATCTTTAGATTTAGCGCTTATTTTTTAGTATTTTAAAGCTAGTTATTAAGAAAAAAGAACTTTAAAATATATCTATTAATTTTATAGCTATCATTGTTTTAAATGCATATCATTATAGTTAGAATAATCTTTGACATCTTTTATGCTTATAACAACAAACATATATGTAATTTCATAAATATAATACATTTAGAATAAATTTTAATATTTTTACTTTAAATAAGTATAAAAATTGTGGTTTTATATAAAATATTAAAATTTTATTACTTTTTATTGGATTATAAGTCACATATTACGTATAAATTCATTATATTTATCTTTAATAGTAATGTATATTAAAGTATAGTTTAAAATATATTACCTTGTAATATATTTTTACTAAAATTTGTTAATATAGCTCAAATAAACATTGAATTAATGATTTAATTAAAATTTAAAGATAGATACCATTATATTTTTAATAATTAGTTATAACACATTTATACTTTTATAATATCCTGTCATTGATTTAAGCTAATTTTAGCTTAAGTAAATTATAATATAATATTATTGACGTGCTTTATAACCATAATAAAGTTAATAAATAATATCTTGAGGAACATTTTTCACAAAATTAACCCTATTTATAAGTTAATCTTATTTAAATAATTTATTTAAATTAAAATAACGTATATTGTTCAACTTTATACAATAATAATACACAGTATGAAAGATTATATCGGTAAAATTTATAGCAATGGGTTTAATCTCTTATAAATTCTATATTATAAATAAAAAAGAAAGCAAAAAATACACTGTTTACAACTTTAATGCTAATATATCTATTTTTAAATATAAATGACATAATAAAAATTGTTTTTCATGTGGCTAAAGTACAAATTATGTATAATCAACTATAAATCTATCATGAATTCAATCATTATTGTATCATATGTAATTTAAAAAAATAATTATCAACTACCAATATTAGCTCATACTACTAATAGTTATATTGAAAACATTTATATTATAGATATGTAAGTAAATGTTATTCATTATTATTATATTTAGTTTGAGTCCTAAAAAAATAATATATCTTAGTTTTTTTATATTCAATCAAATTTTGTTGATTTGAAGTTTATAATATTGTATAAAACAAGTATTAATATTAGGTTTCTACCAAAAAATACTTAATTTTATTATTCAATAATAAAAAACATATTTTTTTATCCTACAATGTTTTTAAACTCTATATTAAACTATTTGAATCCTTTATTTCAATTAATGCAAAAATATAATCATTACTATCTCATAACAACTATTACCTTACTTTGGAATGATATTATAATGATTGTACGTAAGTCTTGTTCTATATATCTAATTTTTCTGGTATGCTTGTATTAAAATTTAGTTTGAAATCTAAAATAGTTATTTATTAATTTTATTTTACTTTTTCATTAATATATTACTTTCATTTCACATAAATAAAATGTATTTATTATGATAAACAACCATTAGTATTCGACAAGTTTTTTAGTCTATATAATCAGTAATTTTATTGATTAAATTAAAAATACTTCTAATATTTAATTTATCTATAACTGCATAAACTTTACCAAATTTTCTTATTTAAATCAAACACCGCTACCGCATAAATTAAAATTTCGGTAATTATCGTGTTTAATACGCTTAGAGTGATAAACCTAATTAATTAGAAATAAAAAATTCGTAGTTTGTTCGTTATTGTTCGTATAGTTTGGAAATGTAACCATAAAAACGTGCATTTTATACCATATTTAAAATCAAAAAATTAAATTTCACTTATATTTACCTAATAATAACATAGTTATTAGTCAAAATATGTACAGATTATTGTTATTTAACACTAAAATTAACTAATTGAATTATTTACTAAAACAGGCGTAATTTTCTCATAATACCGTCATATTGATATAATATATTTTTATCATTAATATCATGAATAATTATAATAGTTTTAGAAAAGAATATCATTTATTGGATCTATTGATATGATCAAGAGTACTATTAATGCTTTAGTTAGAGGATAAAATGGATGTTTGCCATTTATTTAAAAGAATATTTTTTACGTATAAGATATATACTTGAAAATAATAAAATATCATTTATTTATATATCATTTCTAATTATCGATTATAAATTAAAACAGCCATCATTACTTAATGCATATATATATATCATGATGTTGGCAGGCTTTAATTGTGTACCCATTGTGAATGATATGTTGTTAATAGTAAACTATTCATTAAGTATTATTAAAGAATGATATTTTTTATTACCTTTTAAATTGCTAAAAATTAATAAATGCCTTCTTTTAAGCTTCCATATAGCTAAAAAGAAGATTCTATATGATAAACGTATTAATATAATGAAGATATTAGGCGATAAACCATTTTAAATTATATAAAAATTAAATTCAAATTAAAATGTATGTTTTATAAGAAAATATGTTTATTTATTTGGCTATAAATGATATATTCAACATTATATATAATCATTCATTTTCCATATTATAATTAGAAATTATACAAGTCTAAGTTATATTTTATGATTGAGATATAATGTAAAAATTTATCTCATAAAAATGATGCTATATTTAAATTACATGATATATACTATATGAAGTGTTGACTCCAATAATATTACTGCCATTATATAAGCTCCAATAAAACAATTAAAAGCCTTTTTTAACGTATTAAAAACGCATATGCAATAATATCAATGATATTATATAGTTTAGGATATGTATGAAAATGATCAGCTATGATATCGATTTAAATTGTGAAACATCCTAACCTACTAATCATTTACAATGTGTGCATGCAAAGCTCTAATATGTTATCTATTTTAATGAATAAAGTATAGTTGTATCATAAATCGATATTATAAAAATTATGTATTTATTTAAACAGAAATAAACAACAAAATAAGATGAAATAATAAGATTATTAAGCTATATAATAATGTAAAAGACGCAGTAGAGTTTTCACACGTTTAAAAAAGCAAATATAATAATATTTATTAGATATTTCAAATATTCATGATAATAATCTGCTCTATAATAAGTCATTATAATAAAATTTACATATCAACTATTGTTGTAAATGTGAAAGATAACATTAATTTTCAGTGAAAATAGCTATGTTAATTACTAGTAGCATTTCTACCAGAAAAATGAATCACACCAAAACCTATTTGGTAATGCAGATGTATCAGTGAAAAAATCATAAAGACTAAGTGTAGTAGCACCTACAAGTACACACACTCCAAAGATAACAATACACCACAAAACACCACAAAATAATGATGTAGGTTTAAAAGTTTTTAATTTATATTTCATATAAATCAAAGGAGGTAGAATAAAAACTAAATTTAGTGTTTATCTATAGATAATAATAAATGATAATTACCTAATGGAACTGATGTAAGGGAACCCTATATCAAAAATATAATAATGTATGTTAAAAAATAACCCTACCGAAACTTGTATAACAATATCAATATTGCTATAGTATGCTCCAATAAGATAGACTATTACCAACAATATAAGGGTAACAACATAATAGCTATATTTAAATTTTTCAAGTTTCAATATTGAAATGTTCAATAACACCTTATAAAAATTATATAAAAAATGATTATTATTATTCGATTGCAAAAATTACTTCTCTTGCTGAAAGAATTTGAAATGGATAGGTTAGGATTACTGTCACAACAAAAATTAATCTTGAAACATTAGCAAGATTATCACTTGAACAAAAATAATTGAACAAATTTCCTACCAATAGATGCACATAAAAAATGTAGTAATAAGTTAATAGAAACTTTTATGAATAAAAAAATACAAATATTACCTTTTAGGAAAAGATTAAACATGATAAAGCATGTACTAACTACTGTAATATTAATGAATGTTATGAAAATATAACCAGAAAACAATAAATTGAAGAACTGAGGTTTAAGTTTTTTGGGTGTTGTTCTATAGGCATCAAAAATATTGTGATGGATAGTATAGGCTTAAAATGAAAACAATTAATAATTAATTTTATATTATAATTACTAAAAGCCATTTTAGCAAATGTTCTAGCAAAATATATATGAGAAAATCTAAATGTATTAGGATGTACATATCTAAAAAAAGATTAATGATTTCGTAAAAATTGCATGATAATGAGATTCATATATCAATAAGTAAATTAAATGTATAATTTTAAATTTAATTTAAAAACTACCAATTCAATTATTTTTTAATTTTATATAAATCAAATATACGTAAAAGTTGATAATATATATATAATTAGAGTATATTGAGAAATAAATAACATTGCAAACTGATATATGAATAGAAATTATTGATGTCAAGTTACGATTTAGGTAATATTGATGGTATTCTTGCTATTATAAAGAACATGTAGAATAAAATCATAGTTATAGTGAAAAGCGATAACTACCATACATTTAGATATAGTAATAAAGTATTTACAATATACGTTAGCAATTTGTGACAACTTTTTAAACATTGAAAGTGGTAAAAAGGTAAACAATGTCAATATCAACAAAACAAGTGATCTACTATTAGCAAATAATGATGTAGGATCTATTAAGATTAACAAATATTAAATATCATATGTCTATATACAATGTATAACATATACATACAATAGAAGCTCACAATGATTATAACGTTATCAGTTACCAAAATACAAAAAGCAATACACACTATCATATGGTATATAATCAATATAGATAGATAAAATTACCGAAAAATGCATAGACAAATTGTGAAAACATAGCAGTGATTAAACCAAATTTTCCAAGAATACTTCCAGCTAATTTCTAAATATATATTATGATTATTTTCTATTCAAGTATCACACATTTTTTCATAAATTACACTTAAAGATAGCTATATTATAATTTAAAAAAAAATTTTTGACAATATAAATATGTGTATATAATTATTGGATGAATTTACATGATAACTATATATCTTGGATTCTTTCATACATAAAACAAGTAATGAAGCAGTAAATGCTATAATTTATTTTATCAAAAAAATGAATATATCACAAAGTTTCTTACAACTTATGATAGCCATGAAAGGACATAATATAACACCAAAAAATAATCCACCACTTGCTACACTAGCTGGCATTGCTAAAATATAACAAAAAGTTAATACAAATTTAATCAATAATTTCTATCAATAGGTAGTTAGATTTGTATATACTCATGATTCCACCACCAATAAGCATATTTGAAAAATTTATAAATGTCATAAATTTTTTGATTGCTAATTTTAGCTAAAAATTCATATATCATAATATATACAAATAATATATATATATTAAGTGGTTGAGTATACATTTGGATTATCACCCCACCAATTGTTCCATTTCTTGCGTACAACAAAAAATATACAATTTGATTTCTTATATGAAATACTTTGATACTTTAATTCATTTTTCTGTTAAGAAATTAATGAGATATTTGCTATTAAAAACAAAGCAAATTAATAAAATACTTCATCTTCATATTTAGAATCATCATTTATTGTAATAGGTTTAACTAAATAAAATTAATTAATTTTTATGAACTTTTGCTGTAATATTTCGATATGGATATACTACTCATCACCAATCACTAGTAGCTCGTTGTTATTTTCCTGCTCTAAATTAAATATTAATCCGATTATAAATTAATAGTGATGGCGTGTTTTCCGATGAAATAATTTGTTGTCAAATAATATAAATATTATCGTAGAATATATATAATATGCTGATTTACAAAATTAAAAGCTTTTTGATACAATTCATTTACAATAAACATATAAATAACATAGGTATCTAAGTGATTTTAGAGTTATAAAATAAATTTAATATAATTTGTGGTAAATTAGCGGTCATTAACGATAATTATTAAAAAAAACTCGTTTCTAATTACATAGCGTGTTTTCATTTTTTTATTTTATTTTCATTCTATTAAAATATTATTTTAACTTGTATACATATATATACTAATAATTTTATATCTATCTGTTCAAGTAGTGATATATTTTTAATATTATTATCTTTTAAAGTTAAAAAAACTGGTATAATAGTGTAATTGACGAGTAGAATAATTTTTAATGGCTTTTTATCGTTAATTAATCCATATAAAATGAGATAATATATTTTTTAATTCATTAGTTTCCTATTAATAGCACCATTTAAATGTAATGTAACTTTGAAAATTTTATATTGAAAATAATAATATAAATAACTAAATTGAAATTAAATATAATAATATTAATTTATTACTTTTATGTGTAGTAACTTTAACCATTTCATTAATGACTCCTTTTATTTATGTTAAAATCAATATAAAAACTTGAATAAAAAATTTTATTATTTACAGATTTATAATTTAAATTAACACTACTGTTATGAAAAATTACTTATTACAATCATACTATCATGGATCATATTCTGACAATGTTTATAAATTTTAACTTTATTAGTAATTTTTTTAATTTAAAAATTATATATAACAATATTTTCTTTCCTATTTCTTAATAAAATCATTAAAAACTATCAAATAGAGAGTATTACTTATAAATGACTTGGATATTAATGAGTAGGACTGCAAAAAATCTCAATCTATAATCTATAAAGTTTTTTTGCAATATTTACAGTTTTAAAATAATTTATAGTGATTTATTATACAATAAATGACTAAAATTATTTAAAATTTGATGCTTATTTGAAATAAAATATCATTATATTAACATTAAATAATTAATTTTTTCCATTTAAAAAACTTTATACTATAAATTCTTATATGATTCCAAAAGATTTTCATTTATTAACCTAAATATAATCATTTTTATTAGTTAATTTCCATTAAAAACTAAGTAATGTATGCTTTACTTGTTTACATATCCTAGTTTTATCATAATAGTTTTTTTATCAAATATTATGACTCATCTTTGAAAATACTTTGCTTAAAGTGTAAATTATCTTTACAATATTCTAAATTGATAATTTACCTGTTTATTTAATGTTTTATATAATTGTATTATTTTTAGAGTGTAATTTAGCTTATAAATAAGTTCATCAGTCACCAATATTATTCGTTGAATCAATAATATTAAATATTTATTAATGCTTGTTAACATAATAAATCCAAATAGCACACTTATTCCTTATTCAGGTCAATTTTACATTAACTAAATTAATATAATTATATCTTTTAGTTTAAAAACTAATATTTTTAATTTTTTTTAGCATGACCAGTTAAAACCGCGACCTGCGCTACGCTAAACGTGACATTTTATTGGCGCGCAAGCGCAGATTTAAAAATGGCTCCTGTGTGTTCAGTATGCCGACTTAATTTGGAGTTGGATACAATGAGCTCTTTAATATGTAAATGACGAAATGTATAAAATATATATTGTTAAGATGTGTTCATTTAGGTGGCCATGTTTTCCATACGTTATGGTAATGTTAACCTAAATAGAATATATTTTAAACATTGATTTAAATTTAGTGTAAATCAATGGTTAGCTGTTATTAAAACATGTCCAAAATGTCGAAATCCTTCTTTCAACTCTCAGAAATTATATTTTGATACAAAATATGATATAGAAACAGAATGTAATATGGAATTGGTAGAAACTGCTAATGAGCACAAAGTAACATAGTCATTTGATATGTTGTCCATCTATTTAAAGTTAATTATGATCGATATTAAAGTTAAATTCAAAAATTCATCAATTAGAATTAGAAATTTCTAAATTGAAAGAAAACAAGAAAGAAACTGATGACATGTGTATTCATCTTGAATCAATAAATTTAGATTTAAAAGTAAATTATTATGTTTCTAACATTTTTTTATATTATCTATCCATCGCTAGAATCAACTAGAAATTATAAAAGAACAATTATCTAATCACAGAAAGCAAATAGAAGAGATTCACAATTTAAGAAAACAATTAGCACTTTATGAAAAGTAAAGTTGCTAACAATTATAATAATATAATTAATACTTTTATTTAAAAAAATAAAAGTATTGAAAAGGCTCTTTCTAATTGTGAAAATGACATTTCTGATATGCTTACTACTGTAACGTCAACACAATCCATAAATGATATAATCACATATTTTTGTGTACTTAAAAGGTAATATTTAGTGGATAAGAATAACTTATATTTTCATAATAGAGAATATGATAATTTGAAAAGATTTCATGAATCAAATTGTAAAAATACTATCGAAAAATTAAAAATTAGTCTCCATTCCTATAAAAAGAAACTATTGATCTATCAATCATCTAAAGAATCACATAATAACATCAATATACAGGATAGTAACCAAATTAAAATAAATACGTAAAACATTTAAACATTTTTTTCTAAATAACCTACCTATAGAGAACGGTTACCTCTATCTAATATTACCACTGAGCATAATAATAATAATAATAAAAGTTATTTATTGCTTAAATCTATTTATAACATTTGTTTATTAGAAAAAAATACTTCAAATTCATATAAACCAACGTATTTTATATTAATTAATAGATATAGAAATAATTTTTTATTTATAGTATTTTACCTACTGGAATTTCAATTGTATCCAATGTCTCTAATAGAACAAACCCAAAGCAACTTACCACTCCTTATGATATTATAAAATATAGAGAAAGAATAAAAAATAGACAAAAATTTTCTTAGTTCATTACTTTATTATTGTATTTTGTTGTACTCAATAATAAAGTGTATTGATGCTATTTCATTCAACATATTTCTTGTATGGTATTTTGATTAACATTATATTTTAGTAAATAGATTTTGTATCATAAATAAATGTAGATAAAATTAATTATCAGTTCTATCATGTAAATTTTATAAACATACTCTTTTGAATAATTTTTTTTACGCTAGCACTATTTTAAAGTGATAAGAAATCAAAAATACGCCAGTTATAATCTTTAGTTAATATCATATTATTTAATGGAATAATATTGTCATTTTTCTTTTATAAAAGTAAATTCATCTAAACAGAGTTTGAAATTTAGGTGAAATTATCTTTTCACAACTAATATACAAGATATGCATTTTTTTTTAATTATCTTAAATTAGATGCATTAGTTTTAATATAAAACATTATTCAATCTAATGGTATTAGCATTTACTTTGGTTCTATAAACAACCGCCACAAATTCCATTAGTTATTATAACTGCGCATGTGCATGCGTGTTTGGTTAACTAACTTAACTGTTGTTAGATGGTGATATGAATGTATTTTTAAAAGGAAAATCGTTGAAAAGTATTTAAAAATACATTGAAATATAAAATTTAGTTGATTTTAGCATTAGGAAGATTATTTCAAGCATTATCTAAAGTTGACTCCAACCTACAATTTGAAATCACAATAAATCATGAAAAAGAGTCTCAAGGTAGTATAAACATGCAAGTAATTTTCTCATTAAATAAAAGTAGATCAAATAATTTTTAATAGAATTTTTCAATGAAAGCATGTAATTTAACAAATACATGTCTATTTAATATCACATTGGAACCAAATTTCTTTTCCAAATTGGAAATTCAACCTAATATTAATTCACTTATAAATAGAAATAGTGATAAATTGTTCTATGAGGTTACAACAAAGGTAGACATTTTTACAACCTATTACCATTAGTATAGTTTAATATGGTGATAGAATCTTACAGCTCATTTTAAAGGTGCATCATATATAGAAAAACTAATTGAAGAATGTATGTTTGGTTTTGAACATAGTGACTATATTGTTATCATATTTAAATATAAAACAAGTAATTATTATACATAAATAATGTTGGAATGCTTCTATTTGTGTCATATTTATTAGAAATAGTTAAATCATTTAAAATCTATTGTAATACTATATCAAAAAATGATATTTCATTCAATAAAATGGTGATTGATAATAACGACACACTTGTATTTTCACAAAAGTAATCCATCCTATTAATTTATATTTTAAATCAATCATTTTTGAAAATGTTTATAGTTTATTAGAAATGTTTATTGGCCAGTTTTCTCATGAATGTCATTTGTTACAATTATCCATTCAAGATCATACTATTCAACTAAAAAGTGTACTTCATTGTAATTATTTATTTTATAATCATTAAAAATTAATGTTTTTCTTATTTATTATATACAATAAACTAATTATATAAATTTTAATTATATTTCATCTACTACATTCAACACTCTAATCATCAACCTTACACATTGCTACAGTGCGCATGCGCACACGTTATAATGATTTTAAACTTAAAATTTATGCTTTATTCAATTGATTGTTGTAATATTATTTTAAAAATAGATGATATTGATGAATCAGAAACAGAACAAAATTATATTAGAACACAATTTAATTTGTCATATAACGATTTCATTGATACTCATACAACATCCAATTGCAAGATAACATTCCCATATTCCTATTTAAAAGTAATATCAATGCTTCAAGATGGCCAAGAACATCATATAACATTAAAATACAATTCAATGATTCAACATTCGTATGATTTTCACTTTTTTTTATAATCAAATAGAAAAAAGTTAAAAATAAAAATATTGATAGAAAAATTTCTCTTCATTAATTAGCTAAAAAGTGAGGTAATAGTTAGAGAATTTGTTAATAAATTTTAATTTTATTTCTGTATGTTAAAAAATATCTCAAGCATTCATTTTTGTGTTTAATATTGAAATATATTACTTCGAAATATTTTATACAATTATTAATTTTTTATTAGCTATCATAAATCAAAAGTTGAAATTAAATAAATATTTTATGACTTTATAAAAGGATTATTTGTTTAACTTGTATATGTTTTCTTCATAGATAACAATTGTATTCGTTGCTGCGCACGCATTGTATTGTAATTTTTATTAATAATAGTTTTTTGAGTTTAAAATTTCTATTGATATTCTGATTATTTTATAGATCAATCTTATTTGAAGTTTCCCTTCATAATTGTAAATGTCAGCTCATCTTATGTTGTGTATCTGTGACAGACATATGTAGTATAAATCGCTTGCTTATACGATTCATTCTTTGCTAAATTTCATACCTTTATTTAGATAATTCAACTAAAAATCAACAATTATGTGACAAGTAATAAAAATTTGAAATTTTTTTTATTAATAACAACCCATTTTATAGTGATCAAATTGAGTTAGGTAGTAAATCATGCAATTTTGACCAAGTATTTAATAAATATATTACATTGATTCTAACGTGAAAATATTTTTATAGATAACGATAGATGAATCAACCTTCAATACTCTATTTAGGGATATTATTGCGTATTCGGATGTAAATATACAATTAGTAATTTTTTTATTGTTTAAATTAATACTTTAGAGAAATAGGGATGTCTTGATTAATCACTCTACTGATATACTAATAGAGAAAGATTCCAATTAAATAAATAATTTACTATTGCTTTTATTTTATAAAAATTTTTAATTTTGTATTAAAACAGATTATTGCTTATTTCTTTACTATTCGTAGCACAGTGATAGTTATCAATCATTGGTTAAATATTGTACCGATCGCATGTGATTTGTTATTATATCCTCTATGAAGTCATTGTTATTAGATTTGTTTTCTACTTCAAATATAAGGCCTATAACTGATATAAAAGAAAAGCATATGGATAAGTTTTTATTTCTGATAAAATTATTGTGTCAAGTACTAGGAAAGAGCGTTAAAACTATTGTAGTGGCGAACTATTTAAATACGATACGAATTTTAGCTGGCATAAAGAATGGAGTGGATACAAAAATTGGACTAATATATCTGAGCTAACATAATGGAATATAGAATATTTCTAGGATAGTTTGATAGGTGAATAATAATTTATTAAAAGTTACAACTAGTTAATAATTAACAGCAATATTTATAAGTGATTGTTCACGGAAAATATATAACAGAGTTACAAATAAATACATTAATTTTTTGGTAATATACTCGTTGATAATATAAAAAGGAGTTATAAAAGCTAAAATGAGTACCAGCGTTTTATTTTATTTTGTTTTTCTATTTCATATCCTTAAAAAAAATGATTAGAAAATACTTTTATTAATGGTTTATACTAGGGTAATCAATTTTTTCCTTTAAAATGGAATTTAGATCACCTGATATAGAATTGGAAACTAATTGGGTGTTTTTATTATGTAGATCTGATTGGTTTACACAGTCAGCACGATGGTTAGGATTCAGGTCAAGTGTCGATTCTTTTTGTTTAGTCTAATATGTATTATGATGCAAAAAAAATATTATTTCACATAATAAATAAATACTTTTATAGAATGAATTTTGTGTAAAGAGTCTAAATTTGGTAAAATGCTATGATCATGTTGTTCTAATACTGTTTGTTGTTCATCTATGTTAATAGTTACCGACTTGATTTGATTTTCAAAAAATTCAGACAACAAATCTCTAATATGTGTTGATGACATTTTTTCTAAATTTTCATGCACTTGAGCAAGCTCAGAAAGACCCCACTGAATGTGTATTAAGAAAAGTTGCTCTTGTATATGAGATAACGATAACTTATGTCTTATAGTTTTTTTATATGGTGGTAGATGCAATGAATATCTATCTTTCCACATATCTGTTGGAATTTGTACATACGTATAGAATAGTGCTAATGGTATTCCCATTGAAATTAGAAGAACATATAAAATTGGTGAAAATATAGATAACAAACAAAATGTACATCCACTTGCAGTGTTAGATTTAAATTTATTATATTTTTGTCTCATTTTAGCATATATCTACATTTAGTTTAATCAGTTATTTGTATAAATTTTAAATAAAATATTTTTTTTGTATATAAAACATTACCACTGAAGAACAGTAGGCTGGTAATACTAACATGGTAATTGGCATTAGAAATGCAACAATACAACTAATCCACAATGGACTAGATGTCATTAAAGCTATTCTCCAACAAAATGTTATTTTTGAATTCCATTTTCTTTTACCAAAGTAGGTACATCCATTTGGTCTAATATAAAATCAAATATAATTTTTAGAATAAATTAAATAGAGTTTTGATTTTGATGAGATTAATCACTATGACAACAAAAAATTAAAGAGATTACATAAAATAGTGTTTGTCAGTAGTAGGTTGCATGCAAAGCCAACAGAAAGTAGTTTTACACATATTACAAGTAACAAGGTTACATTTTCCATCATTTTCTTTAACGACAACACATCTACATGTTGGGCACAAACGTACATCATCATTATTATTACCCATAGTATTTAAAAGATTATTGTTTATTGATGAAATATTCTATACCAACATATTTAAATATTAAATAAAAAAATGTTTTGAAATACTTGTGGTAAAGGAACATTTAAATTGATTTTTAATGATGAAAAAATGGACATGGCACTTTTATGTAGACCATAGAGTTTATTAAGGTAATTTCTAGGCCATAAATTCATACTTTTTATTACACTTGATGATATGGCTTCAATACAATTTTTTTGTGGATGCCATTTAGATTTACAATGAAAACAAAATGAAATTCCACAATTTTTATTTTGACATTTAATTTTAGGACAATCTTCACAATTATCTGCTATAACAGCATTACTGCAATTTTTACCAGGGCAGAACCGTATATTTGGTATTAAAATTAATGTACGTTCTAAACAAATTTTTTCATATCTATAATAATGAATAGTTATATCAATTTTTTAGGAATAATTTTATTTTTTATGTAAACAAACATATATATATATATAGCATGAAATACTGTATAGATATAATAATACTATAAGCAGCACAATCATTACACTTATCTATGAAAAGTTTCACTAACTTAATAGAGTTTGAAATTAAAAAAAAATGCAATGTGTATACATATGAGTTTGTAATTTTTCATAGCATATTAATTATTAGTGGTTATAATTTGTCACATAAAAAGTATAATATTCAATGGTTAATTCATATGACTACTAATTGTAGTCAATAATATTACTTTTCATAGAGTTGTTTAGATGTCATACTAACAACAAGTCCAGAATCCATATCCATACGATTTATTTCACATGATAATAGTACATTTTTAATTTCATTAGGATGTAATAAATTTGTACATTGATGACAGCATAATTTGTCATTGTAATTCACTGTAATTTCCTGATAGATATAATTTACAGCACACATTATACATATATCATGTTTACAACTAATCCAATGAACAAAATCTTTATTAGTTTTATATGCTAGACATACATTACATATTGAATTTAATTCAGTAGCTATATTATGATTATTATTGCATTTATTTTTATGATGATTAGTATCATTTTCATCTAATTATATTATCATATAAAACTATTAATTTATAATTTTTTTTTAAAATATATTTACCATATTGAGATTTTCTTTCCAACTTTTGATTAGGGCGACCATTGTTATCATTTTTAGATGTATGAGGCATAATAACCTGCTTTTCAGAATGATCAGAACTAGTCAATACTTGTTCTATAGTCCAACACATAAAAAAAGCTTTAATTTTTCTTTTTTTACATTTATCTAACTTGAGTCGCTTTAATTTTTTTATGATTAACTTTTTTGAACAATATGTACGTATGTTGAACGCTATGTTGTAATGAGATAATAAATCTTTTATTCTTGTGGTTGATACAGTTAGTATATGAGGTTTCTTGAGTGTTTTTTTACCAATTGATGATGGCTTATAGGATTGAATAAATTCGTTAGTCAATTCTAACGCATTAATGTCTACTTTATGAATATTAGTACAGCTGTTGTTTTTCATGGTTATATAAGGATTTATTTGATCATCAAATTTATAAATATTATCCAATGATGACAGCGACATGATATACAATTTATCACCAATTCAACTAAAAAATATCGTGATCTTTATAGATTAAATTACACTTGTTGATTAGTGTTAAAGAAGCGGCTCTTATGAGACAAATATTTTTTCTCAAGACGTTTTATCACCAAAAATCCAGTTATCTATCACACCTCTCCTGCTTTCAAAGAATTAATAAGCGACTTATACCGAGAACTCATTTCAACAATTACAAATCTATGCAGACACTGTGATGTTTATCAATATTTATATGATTTTATTTTGACTATAAGAAAAAAAAAGTGCCATCATTAATGTTAAAAGTTGTTAAATATTATTCTTAATAAAATTTTATTTTTCATTCAATATTTGTTTACTTTTAATCAATATTTTAAATTAGTTACTTATTTAGGTGTTGCTTATCCTTTGGTTAATCTTGTATACTTTGTAGATTAATATGTTTTCTGTTTACATGTTAATTATTGTTTTATAAATAACTCATTAAATAATAATTTTACTTATTTAGATTTAATTTTAACATATTTAAAATAAAAGTTAAATCAAAAATAGCACAAACTATAAAAATAAAATAAACAAAGTTTTCAAAAAGGATTAGGTTATATACGCATGAGTATTACGCAGTTAATCTTCTCATTGGTGTGAAGCCGCATACTTTAAAAACATTCAATCTCATAAACAAAACGTTAATTCTATGCTCTATGACTATATTATGTTTTGAAAAATATTTAGTACTTTTAATTGAATTTTGTTTATATAAAATAGTAGCTTTAATGAACTGATTAATTTAATATTGCGTGCGCGAACATATACCTATTATAACAATTTGAAGTATGTTATGATACAATATGGACATTTCCTTTTAAAATTATTAATATAATATTGATATGTTTATTAATATTATGAGAATAATTAACAGTATACCAATTTTAGTATTCCTTTTTAAATTTGTTTAGATTATATAAAATTTGATCCTTTAATATTACGTTGAACTATGTTATATATTATTATAATAATATGGATATATTTAAAAGAATATAATTTTTTTATGTAGCTATTGACTTAATATATTATTAGGTTACTAATACAATTCAACTCCAGAGAGGTTAGTAAGTGTTATTTTCTGTGTAATATCATAGTATATTGCATTTTATTAAAAATATGTTGATATTTTTTTTTTAAAAATTTGAACAGCATTGTCATTGTTTTTCTATAAAAAATTTAAATATTCAATAAACGGTTATTATGAATTTATATTTACGATTAAAATAGGGTATTATGGATATGATTTGATTATTTAAAAAGTAACGTGTAAACAAAAAAAAGAAGACAATTTGTATCATAATAACTATTAAATATGGCTTTAATAACAATAATCCAATATTCCTATATATTTACAATAAATTTTCCAATTAAATAAAGTATTTACTTATTTTTAAGATAATTTAAGCATATACTACTCAAAAATCACACATTTCACACATATATGAAGCGAATTTAACATATCTTGTATCATATTTGCATATTAGGTAAATTTTTTATTATGTTTAAACTCATTTTAGTTTATTTATTTATTTATTTCTTAAACAGTATCAATGATTTATGAAAAATTTGTCTTTAATCATGTTAGTATTAAGAGTGGTTACTATGACACCACTATGATCATGATCAAATGTTACAACAAACATATCGTTTATTATCTAAACTTTTATTATGTGTTGAGCTAAATAAAAATCAATATGATATAAAAATAATTATCATAGAAAGTTTCTATTAGTATAATAAATAAAAAAATTATTTTAAACTAATTTTTTGGGTAATGTTTATCAAAAAAATGCTTGTAATATTAAAATTCTTTTAAAAAATCGTAATTTTTATAAAAATGTATTCTATATTGATTAAAAGATAAACTACTACTATAACAATGTTTCAATAGTAAAATAATGTTAATAACTATATGAAAATGCGCGAGCATTTGTTAATTAACTAATTTGTTGTAGTGTAACGTGTCGACTTTTAATATGTCAGACCTAACAAAGAGATATTTAGATGAAAAAAAACGGTAACATTATAAAATTAAAAATATTTTTATGAATAAAAATCAGTTTAGAAGAAAGTAAAAATGCTAGATGTCAACGATGTTTAGAATCTGGACACTGGACATATCAATGTACAAATCCTAGAAAATATATATCACAACCAAGTAGAACACAATTGTTTAAACGCAAAGCAAAAATGATAGAATTAATGAAAAAAGCTAAAGAATTAGCGTAATTTTGATATCAATTTTTAATTGTTAATTTGTATTAGAGAAAAAGAGGCTGAAGAAAAGTATGACATAAATAAGAACGATTTTTTTAGCTAATTTTTAGAGCAAAAGTAGCTAAAAAAAGATATAAAAATTTAACTGGTACCAGCGATGATACATCTTCAACATCATCAGAATCAACGAGTGACAATGATAGTATGAGTGATTCCTCATCTGATAGGAGTGATAAACATCAAAAAAAGATTAAAAAAGTTGGTAAAAGAAAATAATAAAATTTTTTATTATTAACTATCAAATTTTTGGTGTAATTAACATATATATATATAATATAGATTATTTTAGTTTATTCATATATTATTTATAGCTAGCTATTTCTTCATGATTTATAAATAGGCATAAATTCTGTAGTTATTATTATTAAAAAAAACTTATTTTAATATATTTTTAGAATTTATGTTAAAATAAATATGATTAACATAAAATTGTTTATATTTCTCATTAAAGTGTTGAATATTTCATAATTGATTACATTTACAATGTGATTGTTGGCATTCTATAAAAAACATAGTAATATTCTTTTTTTACTATTAATATAATTTTCATTAATAATTTATTAGTGTATAGTAACTTGAGGAAAAAGTTATAGAGAGTTCTTGGTAATTGGAATAATAATATTAGTAACAAAAGTATCATTTATTACTATTCCCATATTAACTAGTGAATTGTTTTAGATATTATTATATTTAAAGTATGTTTATATACAATTTCTTTTATATTTTTAATAGGTTGATATTTTGTAGCTAATCATGTGCTTTTGTAAAAATTTTGAATGACTCAAAAATATTCATTTTATGGTATATTTTGATGCTATTATAGATATATCTTATTTTATTATTAATAATTGTATATGAATTTATTGAGAGAATAACAAATTTTTTATGTTTTTTTAAAATGCTATCCATATATAATAATATTTACTACATATTTTTATAAAAATTTATTGTTTAATAATATGAATTTTATTGAATCTTAATGTTTATCATAAGAAATTTTATATTCTTATAAAAAAACCATTATCTAATCTAAATACATATAATATATTATTTATTAATATTCTATTTTATAGAAAAAACTACTTTTATGAGTATATATATATATTGATTATTATTATGTTTATTGTAATATTATATATTTTTAATATGAATAATTTTAAATTGATGTTTTTAATAGCATTATTATGTTGTTGATGTATTTGAAGCCTAAAACCAAAATAAATATATGAATAGATGCTTCTGTAGTAATAACACCTATCACTGACAATTATTTATAAAAATTTAACTATTATTAATGTTAATTCAAAAATTAACAAAAAATTCATTTCTTTATAGTTTAAATGAAATGAATAAATGGTTAGATGTAATGATTACCGTAGATATAAATATAATTTATAAAGTAAATAATCTATAGATAGCATCTAATCATTGTTAAATTCCATGTGAATATTAATATATCACTTTAAACAATGATAGCGTATGCATTTAGCATGACAACAATGCACTTAATTGTATATACTGACAGGTATTAGTAATTGTCAGTAAAAAAATGATGGATGAGATTATTGGTAAAATTTCATTTCAAGCTAAAGCACTATCATTAGATGACTTAGCTGATATAACAAAAAATATACATGGTAATTAACAATTTTACATATTTTTCAATGATAAATATAGCTACAATTACATTGGATGCTAATGATGATGGATACATTAATTATATGTATGTAGTTTTTATTTATTTTAATTTTAATGACTATAAAGTGATAAAATACTTGTTGCATTGAGGTTGGCAGCTGAATCTAGCTATCCTATAATAACATGGCAAACTATTAAAGCTTTGCAAGTATTTTTATGCACTGTTTTTATACATTACATTATAGTATTATTTTAGGTTATAATAAAAGATGTTGTTGCTAATTCTAATGATATTATGTCTATTGAACAATATATAACAGTTTTAAAATCAATGACTGCTATTCAATCAGAATATATACCATCTATAATGAAAGTAATGTTATTTATTATATTTAGTAAATAATTTTCATTTTCCAGTTAATAATATCTACATGGGATTATGCAAAAGAAACTAAACAATTTAAATTTGTACCAGAATTAATAAAAGTATATGTTTTTTAATGTTTTTATATGAAAAATAAATTATTTTCTATTTAGTTATGTTGTATGTGTTATATGTATGGTGAAGATTTTGATGCAAAAGCTATTATTAAAGGAACTATTGATTATATTATAAAAGAAATGTGTAGTTATACATTAAGATTTGAAGTAATATAATATTTTTAGTGTTATAATTTTAAAATTTAAATGAAAGGATCTAGGCCGATATAAATTTGTAATATTCAAATTATCTGTATCAATTAATAATGAAGGTATGTTTATACTAAAATTAATTTACTTTTTTTATAGTAATAGTCATAAAATGATATAATTTATGTAATAATATGGTCTATTTAGATAATAAACAAAGTGATGTTGAATTATTGAGAGCTTTATTTGAGATTTTTGAATTTTTAAGTAACCAATTGAATCCCAATTTAAAAACGTATATAAAATAAACAATTTTATGAAATAATAATGTTATATACAATAGATCCATCAATGTAGACTATATTATAATGGTCATACAAAGTATATCAGTTGTAATGAATCAAATACCTGAGATATTATCTAATAATAGACATTATGTTGAAAAATTAAAGTATTTTGAATATAATGTTTAATTATAACATATAATATTTATAATAGCGGAATTTTAATACCAAATATATTAAAATATTTGGAGCCTAATTACTTGGAAAGATTATGTGTTTTTGATTCTAGTTTAGAACATAGGCAATCTTCATCAAATAGCTCTGAATTATGTGAATCTGATAAAAGAATATCAAATTCAATTTCTTCATCAACTGAAAATAGCATTCAAAAAAATGATTTGGATGAAAATATAAATGATAATAGTTTTCATATGAATGTCAATCATAAAATGATTACTGCTTTGGATTCTATATTTTCTATTACAGAAGCTATGCTTCAAAACTATTCTGAAAATTCTAGAATGAAACCCGGTATCAACAAAGTGATATTCTCATTTTTATCAATGAATCAAAAAGAATGCAATATTGCCGTTATTAAATTTTTTTATAAAGTAGTTAATATTTTAACAAAAAATTATATTATATAACTAATTTAATGAAGGTTTTGTCAAAAATTGAGTTTTTTCGATATATTTTTCAAAAACCACTACATAATGTAGAAAATAACCATATGTACTATCATGTTGCTAATTTAAGTAACAGTAAATTAGCTGAGGATGCTGACTTGAGTAGACTTGACTTTAGTTTTTATACAAAGTAAACTTATTATTATATACCATTATAACATTATTTTGATTCATTAGAATCAATTTTAATTGTGATTATAAAAATTGCATATAAATATGATTTTTATAGAAAATTAAGTTTTTACGTTATACAAAATAAACATATTTTTTAGATTTTTAGATTATATTTGGGTTTTATTACGATCTGGGCCTAATAATCGAGAAAAATGTTCCATATATAAACTTTTAAACACAATTTTGGTTTCATTTGAAGAATGCTACAAAAATGATTTACAATTTATTAAATTTGATTGGTCCAAGTATAAATGTTTGGTTCATTCATCTAATGACATTAAATTTGGTATATTTTCTATTATAATACCATTATAAAATCGTTGTTTAAACTAAAAATTATATTAGAAGAAAACAGAAAGTTAAAATATTTACTAAATGGGACAGAAAAAATCTTGAAAAAATATATGGGCCAAAAGAGAAGTATAAAAACAAATACTAATTATCAAAGTAAAATTTTTAATTAATATAAATTTTATAAAATTTAATAAATTCTTAAAAAATTTAGAAAATACTGGTCAAATTCAAAGGGAAAATAAATATGAAAGCATGCCTTTATTAAGGAAATGTAGATCTGATACTAACATATCAAGATACAAAATGGAAAATACATTTTTAAGATGTAATTCTGATATTGACATGAATTCAAAAGGAAATGATTCTAGTGATTTAATCAAAAAAATTGACAAATTTATTGCTAAAACAAAATCAAAACCATTAAAAAATTATAAAGGCATATAGTTTATTTCATTTTTTATTAAATATACTAAATTTAACTATATATAGAACCTTCAAAAGGAAAAATAGTTGTTGAACCAATGGTAGCAACACCTAGAATATTTAGATCCAAAAAACCCACACAATCTAATAGTATATAAAATTATGCTGCTACATAAATTTATTAGATAACAATAAGCTTTTTATTATATTATTTTAATTCAAATACTATATAATAGGTAAAAAGTATGTTAAAAAAGAAACTATTAAAAAACCCGAATGTAAAGATATACAACAAGAATTTATAGAAACTGTTTGTATAAATATGATTGCTAATATGGACAGTATAAAAAATGATCAAGTGAATATAAAGAATTTTTATGATATTGACAATCAAATTCTACAATTTTGTTATGAATTAAGTCATAAATGCTATCAAAAATACAAAGATAATAGTATGATGTGCTGGCTTTTTAGTGATAATTCAGTAGAAATATTCTATCTAATGTATATTGGTATGTTAGTATTTTTTTATTGTTCAAAATCAAAAATTACTCAACTATCCAAGCTACCAATTGACATTATTCGTAAAGAAATAAAGCAATTGTATAATGTTGATGAGAATTTTGATAATCTTTTACTGTCTATATATGCTTATATTACAAAAAATAATTTGATTTCAAATGAAAAAAACAATATTAATCGATTAAATGATGATATTTCAGAAAAACAAACTAAATTGGATATATTTATTGAATCTATTTCAATTACATTGCTCCATATTTATGTGGTACCAGATCAAAAAAATGATCCTTATATAAATATGAATGATAAAGAAAATTCTGTTTATAGATTTTTACATTTATTTACTGATATAATTGTTGTTGGATGTATATGTCTTCTTCATAGTGATATTAATGATGATCAAAATACAATCAAATTTAACCCAATTTTTGATGTAACCAGTGATACATTATCACTTGTTACAAGACTATCTTTAAAACTTGGTAATTTATCATTAAAATAATATTTTATTTATATAAGTTATTTTTACTCTAATTAAAAATATTTATAATATAATAATGAAATGAAACATAGCCAATATTATTATCAATTAATATTTATTTAAAAAACATTTGGTTATATTTATGTGTGATGAAACTTTAGGAATGTGGGATGTTCATGACAAAACTATTGAAATTATGTGTGATCGTATATGTCACAGTGATTGGATATATTTGACTGATGAAATGATAGGATTTTGTTATCCACATATATTTTGTCTACATACTGTAATAAATTCTGCCTATACTCTATTGGGATGTTGTCCTCGTATAAGTAATTCATGGAATTCAATTTTTCGAGCATTTAGGCAAATTTTACAACTTGAATCAACAAGTTTACATACAAAGTTTCACCAACAACAATTAAATGTTCAGATGGAACAATTAAATTCTGAATCTCATGATAATAGAAATGATTTTGCATTTGATACCACTGAAAAATGTAACAACGATAAAAATGATAATATTAAATCTATCCTTTCACTTTCAAATGCAATGGAAGCATTTTTTCAGTGTGCTTTTAAAAATATTCCTTTATGTGATACTATCTGGTTATTAGATAAAATGATTGAAGCATCATATGAACAATTAACTTTTATTTCTGATGTTTTAGAGTTGAGTAAGAAAAAAACCAATACACACACAATAACACCTTCTCTACTTCAATTATTGTATCCTGGTTCGACATTTCTTTCATCTATAAATCAAGGATTTACCAGTCTTATTGAGAATCATAACCTTAACTTATTTGTTGTAATGTTATGCTGGAGAAAAGTTACCAATGTATTTTTTCAAACATGTATTTTCAACAATGAACACATACAATGTTTATCATTTTCAATATTAAGTGATTTAACTGAAATGGTTCTCAAATATATTCCAGAATATGGTTGTAATTGTTCAATAAATTTATGGATTTTTCAATGTTCATATGATAGACTTATTGAATTTTCAGATTTTTTTCGTTATAAAGTACTTTATAATATTTTTTTTACAAATAATTAATAACACTTTTCTTCAAGATAATACAAAAAGTTAAACTATTTATTCAAAATGACTCTGTTTTAAAAAATTCAACTATTTCTACACTTTTAGACTATATATATAGATGTTGTTTTTGTGATATACCTACTATGAATCATGTTACTTATAATAATCAATTAATAGAAGCATTTGAATCATCTAACGATATTTTTTCTTTTATTTTAAATACTGATAATAATCATACTAATAATGATATTTTTAATGTTTGCTATTGGGATTATTTGATATCATCTATGGATATATTGGATTCATTATATTTGATGAGTAGCCAGACACATTTTAGTGATTATAAAGGACACATTGAATGTCTTGGTATGTCTCTAACAAATATAATATTCTGTTGTCTTAGATACATTAACACTACTACTACTACTACTAATAATAATAATAATAATATTAATAAATTTGGTTCTTTCTATTATGATGATCCATTACCTTTTCTATTAGTAGAAAGTAAAATTAATCAAAATATCTATTCTACTAACAAAGTAGAACTACTCTCAAATGATTCATCCAACTGGATTAAAGCTACAAAAAAACATATATCTTCTTATCTAACTATTCAAAGTAATTTTTTATTTCATTTTTCTTTATTTTTTTTTAATAAAATTAAGAAATTGTAACAATAATGGAATCAAATACACAACATTTAACACTGTTACAAATATGTTTAACTATTGTTGACCAATTGACATATTTTCTTAGTGAAAATTCAAATATAAAATTAGTAGTATTATCTGATCTATTAATAAATTGTTTTATGGATCTTATAATTCGTAAAAGGTCATCTATTAATTGTTATCATATTCCATTAAATATATTGGAAAGATTTGTTACACTTATAACCAGTAACTATATTCAACTACCAATACCTGTTATTGATAAAAAAAGAAAACTTATGGGATCAATAAGTGAAGAAATTAAATTACAATTGCACTATGAAAAAAGCTATAGTCTTGTGCTTCATCATTTACTTGATATGTGTAGATTAGTTGTTTGTGAGACAAATTCATTATCTAATATATCCTATAAACAAATTGTGTATGTATTAGATATATATATTTAATAATTTATTGTTAATTTAGAATTATTATTAATAAATATCTACCTAATCCACTAGATAAATCATTGTCTATTGATTTTTCATCTATTTCCTATATCTACATTAGTAGTATAGTGGATTGTATGAGTGGATGCATTGATGATCTATCAATGTATTTAATAAATTTAATTAATTGTTATCCAATGGGATCTCTTTCACTTGTTGGTGAAACCCCTTATAATGTGGGTATTGTAAGAAAAGATGAACAATCATTTATACCTATTAATAAAGATTTGAATGAACTTAAAAATGAAAGAAAACATATTCCTCAAAAAGTATTTTTATATAATAAAATATGTCATATTTATTAGAAAAAATCTATATTACTTAGGTATTTCAAGAAATTACTAATATAGATATAAAAAATAGCGCTCAAAATGATGAAAATTTTTATATTTATAATCTTTCTATAAAAAAATCAAATATAGAAGGTGAACAAGAAACAAAACTATCCATTTCTGTTGATGATTTGTATATCCATCTGATGAATATGGAACTTTTTTTGGAAAATTTAGCACAAATAGGCATCATTCTATTGGAATATATGAAATTTTTATTATCAAATAATGAAATAAAAAATACCTTATCTACATCTAAAATAAAAAATAAAAAACCTACTTCAAATGTCAACATAAAATTATCTACTAAATCTCATACTATTGTTAGTAATAACAACACTAGTGGAATTACATCAATTGCAATCAATGTAGAAGGTAGTATATGTATTATTATATGCATGTATATGATTATTATATTTAGAATTTTTCTCATGTTTTGATTCTATATTAAAATGTTTGAATAAGATTGTAATGAAAACATTGAAATTTGATAGTTGTTTGGGATTGTGTTTTCTTTTACAACAGTTATATGATTTACCATCTCAAGCTACTCTATCTCCTATAGGATCTAAACTTCATAGAAATAATCTTCATTTACTTATTAATGGTTATTTACAATTTAACAAATATTATCAAAATATTAAAACTAAAACAACATTTTCAAACAGACAACACATGAATGATTCTAAACAACCATCCATTAACAGTATGCAAATACCACATCCCATTTCTAATAAAAATACTCAAAAATTATATAACAATATTGATTTATGTAACAAAAATACTAAAAATAAAGTTATTTTAGATCGTTTGAGCATGCCATCTTCTTCATTAAAAGTAAAAAAATCAATAATTTACTATATATATATATCATTAATTATTTCAATAGAACACAAGTAATAACAAACAACAGGGATCAAATATATTGGAAAAATTAAATTTTTACATTAAATCATCGTTAACACTTTTAGGTTGTGTGATTGTTGGTACAAAATTACATAGTGATATTGATAAAGATTTGGCAATTATAACCAATTGTATAAAAGATATTTCTGATAGTTTTATAAATGATGATTTGGAATTTCAAAAAAATCTTCTTAAAGTATTTACTACACCAATCAATTCTAATCATCCATCATATGACTATTGTAATTGGTTTGATGAAGAATTATTTGAAGGTTTATCATTAAATGAGTATAGAATTAATGAATTCAAAAAAATAAACAAAAAATGGATTATTGTCTTGGAAAATCTTCTTGATGAACTACTTTCATTTAATATTAATGATTTAAAAATAGTTTTTCCACCAATTTATTCACTATTGTCCAATATAGTAAAAATATCTGAATGTCTGGAATGTCAACAACGTCTTAACAATCTTGTGGTTAGATCAGGAAAATTTCTTTAATTAATTAACACATTTAAACATATTATAATGATTTTTTTGACCTATCGTATGATTCACTATTAGATTGTATTTCTTTTTTTAAATATTATTCATATGAAAAATAATTAAAAAAAATTAAATTTATTGAATATATAATTTATACTTAATAAATAGATTTAGTTTTTTTAATATTATTATATGATTAACCATAATTAATAGTATTCTTATAAAATAATAAGAATAAATTTATTCGTATTTTATCTATTAAAAATATATTAAATGACTATTTTTTTAATGTAATTTTATTCTCTATTTTTAAAGATTAATGCTAATTTAATCATTTAATTAAAAAATAATCATGTTGAAAGTAGATTATGTTTAATAAAGTGTGTGAAATTTAAAATAACACTATATTTGTATGTTACTATAGGTAAAATGTAATATCTATTTTTGTTTACGTAAATAGTATTTAAACTATGAAATATAATTTAAAATATATGAAATAGCCTATTTTTATATCGACATTATACCAAAAATATAAAAACCAAATGAAAACCATAGATAGATACATATTATTTATTCTAATAAGCTTCATATTTAATATTTGTATATTTTTATGTATATGTTATAGCTATCACATCTGAATAAGATAATTTTAAGCAAAATTTTAAATATTGTTATGCCAAATGACAATGTTGTGTGAAAATATACTAAATATGGTGTGATATGTAACTAGATTCATTTATTTTATATATAAAAAAATAAATTATAATAGAATTTAAATAAAAAAAAGTAATTGAAATAGTCCATGTGTAAATGATTCATTCAATTCTTCACTATATCAATCAAATAACCATTATAATACCTTTATAATATAGAGATTATTCATGTGAAATTAATAACAGATAAACTGATTTTTTAGTGATTAAATACAAATAATCCTTTTAGTTTTTTGATAGTAAAGAGCTATATGTTTCAAATTTTTATTATAACTGTGTTTATTTTATCTTCTATGGAAAATCCAATCACAATTCATGACAACTATGTATAATTCAATAAATTATTACAAACTATATATCTACATGAATAAAATTTTAGTATGGCTTTATATTTGATGCAGGTTCAACAGGTACACGGCTAAATATATTTAAAATTAACAAAGAAGTATCACCACAACCAGCATATTCCTCAGATCCTTACACAACATATCAATATCCAGTTGTTTTTGTAAAAAAAATGGATTGCAAAGGTATATTATTTATAAATACTACTTTTTAAACTGTAAAATATTTTATTTAAGTACCGCTAAATAATAAAACAGATACAAAAGTAGTTATAGAAAAAATTGATACATGCATAGAATTAGGTCTAAGTGAAATAAAAGAAAATCGTGTTGCTAAAATTTTATGGCTAAGATTTGTAGGTACTGGAGGTCTAAGAAAATTAAAGTACTAAATTCTATTTATTCATTTTTACAGTGTCAAATATATATTTTTTTTAATTAATAAGAATTGAAAATTTGGAAAAATTTAATGAGCTTATTATGAATATAGAAGAATATTTTCATAAAAAAGGTTATACTCTTCCATATAAACTAAAATTTGTACAAGTTATTGATGGTTTATGTGAAGCTTTTTATGGTTTTATATCCTCATGCTATGAAGAAGGGTCATATGTAATTATATGATAATATTTCGATATAGCAATACATTTTTTTATATATTTAGAACTTTAAAATTAAAGGTACAATTGATATTGGTGGATCATCTACTCAAATTGTTTTACCACTTAAATCAGATGAAATACTTCCTCAATTATTTATTAAAAATTCTACACAAATTTTTGATCATAACTATAGTTTTGGATCTGTTACATTTGATTGTGGTGGTTCAAACAATATTAGAAATATATATTTTATCAATATTATTGCTGTAAATATATTTTTATTATACAATTTGTTTATATATTTTTATTAATTAAAGAATTATTCAAATCTATCAAAAATAGATCGAATTATAAGCCCATGCCATCCTAATGGATTTATTGGGTCAATTGAAGCTAATTCACTAAATAATACATGCACTTCGTTGTTATTTGATAAATTAAATTTAAGTAAGATAATTCAATTTGAAGGCAATGGTGATTTTGCTATGTGTAACCAACAACTTGCAAAGGCATTATGCCACAATTCAAATGCCTACAATAATGATGTATGCATTTTCAAAGAAAATCCAAATGAACATCCTATAAGTGTCTCCTATCCAATAAAAATCAGAGTATTGATATTTATATGAGCAAAAATACATTATATACTTTATAGTTGTTAGGAGCATGGACGTATATGGCAGCTGATTTTAATACTGAAGATTATGATACATTAGTTAAAAAACTCAATGAAATGCTAAAAAAAAAATTATGTGTAATTTATCTTATAAATTATATTTTAGATATTATGTGTGTATGCTTAGATGAAAGGTACTATTGATAGATGTTTTGGAGCTTTACATGCTATGTTTATTACCAAATCTTTCATCAAACCTAATGATACAGTTATTTTGAAAGTATTTTTAGTAATTACTTCAATTTTTATTCTCTCTTTTTTTAGAAAATTGATTCAGGATGGACACTAGGTAAAATGTTAATGGATACAAAATATTTAGTAAGCAAAAACAAAGGAATTCATATTCTTATTGCTATTGTGGTATTATCCATGGGATTTTCAATTATAATGATCACAATCTTTATTGTTTACAAATATTCTATCCATAAATTAAGAGAATTTCGTAATTATCAAGATCAAATACTTATTTCTCAATAAAAGTGTAATTATTAACTAACCATTACTAGCAACTAATTCTTTAACAATAAATAAACTTTTATGCTGTTTCTTATTTATCATTATTATATATTGCTATATATTCAAATAATTTAAATTATTTACCTAAAAAAATACATTTTATTTATAATCAGTTCAAAAAATGCCAATCTTGTATCATCAGTCTTTAATACAAATCTAATTATTTAAAATAATTATTATAAAATATTAAATTATTAATATTTAAAAAAATAAAATCTATTGTTTATGAGTTCATATGGAATATTTTTAATTTTTGATTAATTATTTCTTTATTTTAATTTTAAAAAAAATATCGGTTATACTCGTCTTCAGTCGTATAGGGACTATATAGTGGGATATACAAGGCGGGACAATTTATGAATGAATTTTATTAAAGATTATAATTTTTATAATTGTATCAATAGATTGTTGAAAAATAAAGAAATATTTTCGAAAAAAGATTTTAATAATAAATTAAATAAACTATTGGTACATGGTGTAAATTTGGAGAAGATAGCTATTATAAAAATATCATTTATTTGTGATTTACATATTTACAATGAAAATATTATTTGTCATATGGTAGGAAATGAATTATGGTACTATGATGGTAATCAAAAATATTATAAAATCTGTTCAAATAGTGTTATACTAAAGAATCCTCCATATGTGAATTATTTAGATGATTTATCAAAAATAGGCAAATTCTCTGATATCAATCCTATATATATCATATTAGTTAATAGTGATGTTATTAATATTGAAATATTTAATGCACAAATATCATTATTAATATATGACTTTATGAATGTTAAAGTTGGGCAATGTTTTTTATGTTTATATTATCCTAATGAAAATGAACCAAATTCTTTATTGAATACTGTTTTTGATAATATTATTACATTGGTAGAAAAAGAAAATTCTGGTAATTTTTTTTGCTAATAAAAAATACTTAACAAAATTATAATTTTATAGTTTCATTGTCTCCATTGAAAAAAATTAAGCACTTTAATTTCATCAATAAAAAATCCATTAATATAGATAATATTAGAAATATTGAAAATGGACGTCATATTAATCTTTATGGTATTGTAGTTAATTTTTCACGAATTATAACTACCTATCAAAATTTTTATTGCAAAATGGTGACTATTATAGATGAAAATCATAAATTAGTTAATAATGATATGAGTATTGTAGTTTTTATTTTTTCTAAAAATCTAAAAGATATGCCTAAACATCTTGAATTTGGTACAATAATCAAATGCAATAATGTCTATGTTACTATGAGAGATGGATACATACATGGTTCCTTAAACTATAATTCATATTGGTATTTAATTTATATTTTTGCGGATATATTTACCATTTAAAGTAATAGATAGAGATCTTTTTATATAAAATATATATTTTAGTTTATTGATTGGTGGAAAATGTGATAAATGTTTATTAATTAAATTAATGTTTTACATATATTTTAAAACCATTGTTATATGTGCTCACATTTTTTTTTAAATTCTATAATGTATAATATTAATAATTAAGGATAATATTTCAAGATGAAAAAAAGGAAAAAGAAAATAATACTGATAGTTTTATTAGTCTAACTAATATCCAATCAAATCTTGATTTTATATATACACAACCAAGCATGATTGATAGAAAACGTGTTCAAAAAATAAGATTATGGTTTAGAATGAATCATGATACCATAAATTATATTTTTAATGGAAATAACGTCAATAAATTTGTATATAGTGATCAATTATTAACTTTTTCACAAGAAACCACATACCTATCTATACCTAATACCTATAATATATGTGCTAAAGTAGTTAAATTCATAAAAGACTTTTGATTAATTATATGTAATATTTTAGATTCTTGAAATTCATTCCTATCCTAACTATAACCATGCTTTATTGACACTTACTGATGGTAGAAGCAATAATGGTGTCAATATTATTAATAAACACCAATTGTTAAATAAGTTTGGAGAAAAATACTTTTATAGTGGCTGTAACTTGGATGTACTTGAATATTATGCTAAGAATAGAATGGTTTTTTATGTTGAAATATGTGGTAATGAAAATTATAATACTACGCAAAGACTTAAACCTAATGATATCATTGTAATACATTCTTTAAAGAGAACAATTACTGTAAATCTTATTTAATATGCCTTTTATGTCTTATAATCTATTAGTATAATGTCCATAATGATACCTTCACCATACTTTTAACACTAGAAAAAGGTTTTCAATATGGAAGGCTTATTGGGCGTTTAAATAATAATGATCCTATTTATGATTTGTTTATTGCTCAAATTCCTTCTGTTTCTACAAATCTACCTATTAGAATGGTTCAAACTACTCTTCCTTTGTATGCAATTTTAAATATTTAATCATGTCTAAAGTTTTTATTTTATTTTTTATTGATAAATACATGTATATATTAAATTAATGATTTCAACATTCAACTAAATATATATTACTACTATTTAGATAAAATAAAGTTTAATTCAAAATAAACATAAATTTGCTGTTAATCCTATTTATTACATTTAAATATTGTCACTTTTAGAACTACTGGATATAGTTCAATTGTCATAAATGAAATAAAGCTTAAAACAATGATTCCATACAAAAATATTATGGCAACAAATTTAAATGATTTAACCAGATTTATATCATTATACAAAGATTTTCTTGTGATGGCCAAAGCCTCTGTCAATATTATTGCAATATGGCCAAGAAACTTTATAGATTCATTAATCTCTAAATGTGATTCATGTCACATTGTAACATCTTCAAAAAATATATTAAAGAATCTAAATCCAAATCATGTAATAATTAGCTGTGAAAAATGTAAAAAAGGCAAATTAACCCTATTATCACGTTTTATACTTCTCATACAAGATGATAATCAATGTGAAATGGTTATATTATGTGGAAAAGAAACATTACGATTTTTAAATGTTGATAGTTATTTATCAACATGTAAATCATCATTATCTAAGAAAAATAGTTTCACCATGAATTATTATATAGTACAAATACTAAAAAACAAATCAATTATGAATATGATAGATGAAAAGTTGTTTTACCTATCAACATTACACTCTAAAAAAAATCATCATTTTCAAATGTTATTATATGGTGGAAATATCACATTAAACAACAATGTATCAATAATATATATACCATTTATTCGTATTATTTCAACAAAAATGATTTCATTTTAAATATTTATATAATAAAAAATAATAAATGAAATAGTTTATACTATTACATTTCTTCAACATCCCATTTATATGATTCATAATTGAGTGCTTTTCTTTCTGCTATACATTGAAATCGTTTTCTTTCAAAACCATTTGAACGATCAACACCATCCCATCTATATCCTGGTAAAATTCCAAAACGATTAGGTTCTGGCATTATTCCTTGATATTTTGGTTTGGTGTCAACATTTTGATTTTCTAAATGTTTTTGTGTTGATTTAGATGATGATTTAAGTTTTTTTTGTTTTTTCTTATTCAAATATTCAAACAAAGGATCATCAGGTCTTTGTTGATTTTTTAAATAATTTTCTAAATCTTTATCATCAGCATATCTATTTAATGGTTTTGACATTTCATATAAATCATCTTCATATTTTTTAGTTTTATCTTCAAGTTGTTTTAGTCTAAAATAATTCAATATAAAAATTTAGCCTTTTATTTTAAATTATAGTTAATTTACCCTTTTCCCCATTGTTGATATTGTTGAGCAATCTCCATTTGACGTTCTTCTATTCTTCTTTGTTCAATTTTTTCCAATTTTAAGTCAATTTTCTTACCAGTTTTTCTGTCTCTGTAGACTGTTTCATCTTCATTATTATATACTGAATTTTTATCAATATTATTAGTATCACTTGTTTCTATGATGGTTATTATCACAAAAAAAATTATTATCTACATTAAATTTACTTATAATTTGGGCATCAGAAATGATTCTTTTACGATTTTGTACAACTTTATGCACATTTGATGATGGTCTTTCAATATCTAAATCATCATCGCTATCTTTATTTATTGATGTAGATAATCTATGATCATATAAATCATTCGGTTATATTTAATTATTTTGTATGTTTAAAATACTGTGATTTTAATTTATTTTTTTCACAATTAATACTACTATTATTATCTTGTTGGTTGTTATTGGTTATGATAGTTGGTTGTAATGGATTATCATCTATCTTTCTATCCATTTCAACCATATCATTAGCTTTATTATTTATGGTTATAAAATTATCTTTTGAATATTTAGACATCATAAGTGCTTTATGGTTTCTTTTTGTTTCTTCTATTGCTTCTATACCATTTTTAATTGCTATTTTTTCATTTAGTTGATTCACATTTATATTGGTTGATGATTTGACATTATCATTTGTTAATTTTATAGGAATAATATCATCTACTATTAATAAACCATTATTTTTTTTAGTCTTTTTTTTCTTTAATTTATCTTTTTTATCAGTTTCTATGTACTTCTTTAAATAGTCTCCAATTGGATGAGACATAAATGACGCCTGCGCGAAATGCTCTTTAAAAATAAGTATCTTTTACTTAAAAGCTAGAGCGTAAAATTTAATTATTAAAAAAAAGTTAATATATTTAGATTTAATTGAATTAATAAGTATACAATAATTTTATTATAAATTCACTCAATGTTTTTCTTTAATACAAAATATCAAGTATAATTGTATTTTAGCCTATTCAGCTTATTGTTACATCTAAATTAGTAAAAAATATAATTCGAAAATTGCTATCATTATTATTAATTTAAAAATATTATTGAATGTATATGAAACACCATATTTTACGTGATATACTCTTGGTCTCTTATCTATAATAATATTCACGCATGCGTATTAATTACAATATCATGTTAATAAAAAATTTATATTATGTAATATTAATTTAGATAAAAGTATTCATTTAAATAGTTAATATTGAAATATTTTGTGCTAAATTATAATGATATAATTAGAAAATGAATATTATTTAATAATTAAATAAAATTATTTTTATTTAATTTAACTAAAATAAATATATATGATAATTATTTAAGGCAAAATAAAGTAAATAGTAAACTTTAAAGTGATTTTATATATTATTTACTTTTATAAAGGTTAATATCATGCGCATGCTCGTAACTAATTTCATATTTTATTAAATAAACTTTATTTATTATTTAATTCATAATATTTAAAAAGTATAACAATAATAAATATTTAAAATTAGTTATAATATAGTAGAAAATTGTATATAAATATATCCCTATACACTAAAATTTTTTAATATATCTCAATAGTTTATAGTATAGATATATTTTTTCTATATTAACTATGTATTTTAATAAAAATAGTAGCTATTTAATAATAAAAAAGTCATAACTAATCAAAAAAACAATCAACTAAGTTAATATATAACAATAATATGTTAAAAAATAAACATATTAAATTTTAAAAGGTATTATCTTTTTTTCTGATAAAGCAACAGCTGTATGAAAAATAGCTCCTATAAATATTCCATTGTTTGAGCATGAATTAACAAATCCTTTATTTGATGTTATTATTAATAGATTATTATTGGCAGCAGTTGAAAATATAATTTTGGTTCTTTCACTAACATTTTTACTATTTTTAACGTTCATAATTGATGATGATGAATTAATGTCATCATTTATAATAATTATAGTTTTACTGAGTTTTTCAAGACGAGATATCTCATTTTTACCTCCTACACATCTAACAATTTCAGATAAACAAGTCCAAGCTGTTTTACATGTATACAATTGTTTAGATGTTACTTTTTCTAGAATATAATTTTTAGTATTGGAAATTTGTTGTTCACAAATCTTAATGACCATTATTACACAAGAAAAGATGGATATTAGTATTATACTTGGTTATAAAGAACCTTACTCTTAACAGTTATATTGTTGATAGTAGTAAGATGGGTTGTTTCAGATATAAGAGCCATCATAGCTGTAATATCCAAAAATATAGCATTTATATTATTTTTTAATTCCAAATGATCCAATATATAATACTTTGGAATGGTTTCTCTATTGGAGGTCATATCTGATGATTTTGGATCATTATAAATTGTTCTTGATATCACTTTCAAGCCTATTCTGTTTAATAATATAATAATTGATTATCCAAAATTAATGTAAAATTTTATTTAATTACTTTTCAAGAGTAGATTTTACAGATAAAGTACAACCTTTAGACATATAAAATATAATTGTTGGCTGTATTGATTGTGTAAGACTTTTTATATTGGATATGAAATTATACGCTTTTTCAAGATAATTTTTTGATGTTATACCATTAATCAGTGCATCATGATAATATAATGGTGATTTAGCAACCACATTAATATATATTGATTCTGCTTCATTAGATAAATGAATATTTAGTTTTTTATTTTTTCTACATTCATATTTATCTTCTACACAATTTTCAGCTATTCTAATAGATCTATAGATAGCTGTTACATTGAATAATTTAAGGCACTATCGTAACAAATAATCCACTAATTTATATCAAGTATAAAACTACCTCAATAATAGCTATATAATGGTCAACAATACTATTGGATAATATATTAACTTGTTCATCATTTAAAATTGATATATTATGTTCATAAAAATGAAGACGAGATTCCAATGTAGCTTTAGTAGATTGTACAGATCTTTTAAAGCGTTTGATACCTTTCACTAAGGTATATTTTGATATAGTTTCCATACACATATCACATGAACTTATTTGATTTTTTAAACCATTAATTACATCCATTTTTTATACAATCACAAAATCAACTTTTAATTAAATACAATTTTCGATGATTATCGTTATTAGTCGTTATCTATCCTATTATGGTTTTTAAATATGGCTGCTGTTTTAGAAAAGTTGGTATTTTATACTTGTTTTTAAATATATATATTGATTATTATTCTTTATTAAGTAAAAACTTATAAAAATAGAAAAAAACAAGTGTGTGTAAGTTAATTACATTAGTTGTAGAACAATTATTACAAAGTATGTTGTATTAAAATTGTAATTGATGGAATATTTTTGTAGTATTTTAGATAAATAGTTGATAATGGCTAATATTCTTATATTATATATCCAATTTTTGATATATTTATTTGATTAATCCCTACCAATAAAAAGTTACTAAAAATCTATACATATTGTGTAATATTGATTATAATTACATTAGCAGACATTAAATAGAATATTTCTTTTGGATAGTTTTCAAGTGAATGCATTTTATGTAATATAAATATTATATATATCTATATGAAATTATATAAATTTATAGAACAACTATTATTTTATAGTGAAAGAATAGAAAAAAATACTTTTTGTGTAAAAATCACATAGTATATCATTAAAAGATTATAATGACCATCAATTAGAATGTTATTTTTATCATTATACTAAAATAATATATTAATAATAATTGGAAATGGTATCAATAATAGATATGATACTTTTAAACACATTGTACGAAATAAACTCCATTGTGTTGTAAAGAAAATGATGAATATTATTAGGTATATTATTATTTGAATAACTTCTTTTATTATCATATATATTTGACAGCTTTTGTATTTCTAATATCATATTATCCATTTTATATATATAGTTTATCTTACAAATAGAGCATAAAAAAATAATATGCATTCCAAAGAATCCAAAATATAGAATATTGAAATTGAATAGATATAGTCTATAATATTATTAAACTCAATAAATAAAGATTGATTGTTTAATGTATATACTTGGATAATTTGATAATACAATATGGCATATGGAATGATGATGATATTGATATATATGTAGAAACATGAAGCTATATTTTAATATCTAAATAAAATTAAATATTACTATGGCAATCAACATATATTATGGTAATACCATATCAGAAATTTTAAAAAGTATGATTTGAATTTTATGATCGATCATAGTAAATTTGAACTTTCTGTAAAAGCTTATAAAGTTTATAAAAAAAATGGTAAGTGATTTTTAAGTAGATTAAACATATATAATCAGCCTAAGTTGATAAATACAATATTGAGTGGTTTTTGTTGGAATGGGGTCGATCTGGTTATGACCACATTTTTGCTAGTAATCTAAACGACTGTAGTTGTGTTGAATGATTATATAATTACTGTGATATAGTATGATATAAATGATAATATTAATGTATAAAAATAGAAAATGATAATAGTTATGTATTATTTGTATTATTACAGTATAATCTTAACTCACAGCAACTATTCAAGTATTATCCAGATTGATCTAATTTAATCAACATCAAATTTAATAATAATTTTAATATATTAGTCTGAAGAAAAATATTATAATATTGTTTACTATCAAGTAATAGTTTCATTTTTAAACTTATATTAAATGATTAATATAGTGACATAGAAGAGTAAAAGATGTTAATTTTAATTTATTTAAAATTTATAGATAATAATCCATTTATTCATTAATATTAAAATTGTGGTATGTTTTATATGTCTCCATTTATAGATGTATCTTTAAACTAGAAAAAATATTTATCCATAGTAAATTAAAAACCATACAATTAAAATAATAACAAGATTTTTTTTAAATTTCATTATTTTTAGACAATTATTATGTTTTATTCTTAAAATACACTCAAATTTAATAGAAAATAAAAGATTTGATCTATAATTTTGTATTTCATAGTTAATATCTATATGAATCCATTGAGATAAATCCGATACTATAAATTATTATTGTATTGATTATTATAAAACTTTTCAATATTTCCATTTATTAATTGTATTTTAATTTAATGTTAAAAATTAAATATAATATTATTCTCTATAGTATAAAGAACAAATAAAAAGACACACACATTATTGATATTTAACATAATACTTTATGTATAGATTTTGTGTACTCTTTTTGTCAAGATTTGCATCAAATAAGATGATTATACAATTAAAGTATATAAATGATCATTTTCAAGTGCTAATTAAGCTACTTATTATTCCCAAGTTTATTGTTGAATCTTTTTTGTATAATACTTTCTACCAATTAACTAATAATTACTAGTATCTTAACATTAATATAATGAAAAATAAATATCAAATAAGTAGTTTATATGATATTCTATAGTAATAATATAATAGTTTTAACCTTACACTTATTATTAAGGTCAATAAGGGTCAAATTGCTCTTTTAGTTGTTTTAAACTTATTATAAATAATTTTAAGTAATATTCTTTTATAATTTTGTTTTAATTTCTCTACTTATCAATTTATAAAGAGTAGAAATTAATACAACATACCATCAATAATTAACATTTTAAATAATAATATTTTTTATTAAAGTTAATAAACATGTAAAATTCAATTCATATTTCTATGATACAAAGTAATTTTTCCAATTTTTTACTAAAATAAATATAGTTAGAAACAAATATAGTCATGTTTAAATTTTAAATAAATAACTTGATGCTAAGATCATATCAATATGAGTTTAATCTCTATATACGTCAAGATGCAACCAAATCTACTTATAAATGAATCTGGATAGCACTAACTAATTCTTTTCACCATTAATCCAATCATAGATATCATTTTATAATAATTAAATCTAAAAGATATAACTATTAATCATCTTGTATTATATATTCGTATTGAGATTCAAAGTAAAAACTAATATATATTTTTATAATTAGTAAATATAACTAATTTTTGAATATATTAAAACCAAAAACATACTCTATTTTCTTTAATAGAATTAAATGAGATTGGATGATGGTCAGTTGTCTTACTGATAAATGTTTACTATTAATTTAATAAATTATAATTCAATTATAAAAGGATATTTTTAGAATCTATCATTGTATTGGTACAAGTAAGTTATATCTATTAAAATAAAATTCAATAATTGTATACATATCAAATTTATACATTATAACATGAAAAATTAAACAATCCTATCTCACCACTCATTTTTAATACTTTTAGTGTCAATATTTTATGATATTTCCATTAAAAAACTTAAATATATTCACTTATAATTTATATTTTGATTAAAATGAGATTAGATTAATGATTCTTGAAAGTAATAATAGTATACATGAGTATTATTTGAATAATTGTGATTTAAAATAAAGAAACTAACTCAATTATGTATTTATACTTGTTTAAAACAACATAAAGCTATCAATTTCATTATATTATTAATCATTATATTTATGTTAGTTTTAAAATAAATAATTAAGTTTAATTATAGTAATTATTCATTTCTCTTTTATACATAAAAATACAACTGTAACTATATCTCACAAATTTACCAAGTTAAATTCTATTCTCATAAATAATGGACACAAATCTATCATACTACACTTTGGATAGATTTTATAAGAGGCCAAAAATTGATACTCATTATACTTTTATATAATAAATTCATTAGTTTTTATTGACTATCCAAATATGGTAACTAACTTTGTTATCATTTTTTTTGCTATTAGTGAGTTAATCCATTTAATTAATTCTCATCAATTAAAAACTAAATATTTTTGATACATTTATATTTATGTTATTAAATAAAAATATATATCTTAATAAATTTAATATTCATGTAAATACTATCATAGTATTTGTAAATGGTAACACCAATCAATGATGAAATAGCTAGTAATAGTTAATCTTCTAACTATTACCATGACAATAAGTAAAATTGGTTCTTTTGAATGAACATTAATATAATTTTTTAAAAGGTATAAATAAATTAAATAACTAAATTTTTAACATTATGAAGCATATATTTGTGAAAATTTAGAAAATGAACATAGAATAATAGATGTATTACGATTCGTGTTGTGTCGTTATTGTTCGGAAGCGTATGTGATATTAAAAATGAAAGTTTAGGCGTTTTACAAATAAAGAAATTAAATCTAATTATTATATAAATTATATAGATATTCGAAATAGTAGTAACTTAATTTTTATATTAAATATTTTTAGCTACTTGAGTTCACATAGTAACTAGTTTATTTAGTATTGAATTTGAATTATTCTTAAAATATTATCATTTTTATATTATTTATTAAAGATTTTACAAAAATTTCATATATATTTAGTAAAAAAATATTAAACTAGCTAGTATTTCGTCTATAGTAATGTCATACTATGAAGAAAAACAAATAAATATTATACTAATATATTTGTCCTATAAATCAAAAATTATTTGAAAATTACCTCATTTTTTAGTATGGTTCTATTTTTAAATTTTATCTACCATTTTTGATCATTTGATAAGTAAACTTTATTAATGAATTTAATGTATAAATGGGTTAGATTACCTATAGATATATGTCGGTAATATCTATTAGATTTCTCTAATGTTGGTTCATACTCATTATACAAAATAATAATCATTTTTTTTATATAATTAGGTAGTTATAAGTGCTGATATGTCTAATTTTTTATAGAAAATGAAAATATATTGGAAATATTTTTATTTTAATAACATGAAAAGTCTATAGATATTATATAAATCCTTCTATTTCAGCTTATCAAGAAATGAAAAACAATAAGTTTACTATTCATTATTTTAATGAATATAAATCATGCTAGGTTGGATTACTATAAATTAATATTTGTAAATATGTTGTAGAGCTATTTAGGTGTTATACATTGATTAGATATATTAACTGATGAATCTAGCTAGCTATAATCTCATTAATAGATAAATATTCCACTAATTATATATGGAGATCTAAATAGCTATTGATTATGAATAGAAATTATTCCATTAAAATATTTTATAAAGCTTAAAATTACTGCTTTAGTTATCAATTGTAGAAATTTAATTTCATATTATTATAATCTAAATATAATTAATAAAAAAAAATAATATTATCATTATTTAATTATTCTACATCCAAAATGTATTATTACTAACTTTTAGGATTTCTATGTACCTATTTATTAATTTTTTTTTGTTCACGCATAAAAACCTTTACCATGTATTTTTACTCGAGATTACCCACCAGCTATAGGCTCTCGAACAGGTCAGATCCTGTTTGGTGTAGGCACCCTTGGTTATCATCATACAAGAATCAGTTTAACTTGTAGAACATTTGTTCTTTTTAAAGTAGTGTGGAAGTTTTTCCCACTAAAAAACCTGCGTCCCGTCAGTCTACCAACTACCACACCCTTTAGGGCTTTCGCTCACAG